>BPLQ01013462.1:1042939-1073408 GCA_021605075.1 Caerostris darwini | reverse complement strand
TTTTTTCCCTTTCTGCTTTTTGTTCTAACTGAGTTACACAGAAAAACTTTATATGAAACGACAATAAACCAATGTATACGAAAGGAATTAATAAAATAAAACATTATTAGTTTATTGGAAAACATTGGTGTTAACCATTAAAATTGTTAAAAGCTTCACGAGCAGTGGTGCTTTATTTTATCTGTTACAGTAAATGTAAAAATTGATTAAAATTTGTATTAAAAAATAAGTATTTGTATACTGTAATAAATAATGTTAAATAATAATTAATAATAATAATTAAATAATAATATACTGTTAAATAATATAATAAAAATTAAATAATAAAATAATAACATACTGTTAAATAATAAGTATTTATAATCTGTAAACAGTTTATAAATATGAAACTGTTGATATTAGAGTGAATGAATAAAAAAAGTAATTTGAAAAAACGGCATTTATTTAATCATTAATAGGTAATTTACATCATTGTAAATAATTAATAATCTATACACAATTTTAATAATTTTTAAAAGAAGTAACAAAAATTCGATGGAGCACATAGTGAATGTCATTATTTTTCTTGATATTACAATATAAATTTTTCCTTATATTTGTATAATCATTTCAAACAATAATTCATGTTGATAAAAATTAAATTTGTTTCATGTTATTTTTTTCTATTTGGCTAAGAAAAAGCAAAAATATTAACTGATTGCGACAAATTATCAGCAAAATCATTTTGGTAACTATAAAATATCATATATGAATATAAAAATATAATGTTATTTTTCTAATAAGTGAATGAAATTGCTAGAAGCATATGAAAAATGTAATTTAATAATAATCACAAAATTTTATAGCAATGAATATTTAAAATGCATTAAAAAATTATGTACGTTATATGATTTTGAAAAAAATATCCAAAATTCTCTTTTCCTTATTCGAATTGTATGAAAATCTTTTTGTATGTTTGCATGAAAACAATGAATACAAATATGAAAACAAATAAAACTAAAATCAAACACGAATTTCAATTTATTATGTGAGAACGTACTTTACTGGGCGAATACGTATGAGAGTATACCAAGTCCTAAACAAATAAAATGGGTGCGGTGGTTACAACGTACTATAGTTTTGGTAATTGCATTTAGCGTGGTAAAGAAACTTGGAGAAATTGAAACCATAAACTGCAGAATCTCCACAGAACTATCAAATTCAATAGTGACAGGAATATAACAAAATGTAATAATTCTAGCACTTTATGAAGAAGAGCAACTGTTCAAATACTACAAGAAGAACTACCAAGATGAGGCGGAGAAGTCTGTTAAATCTCTTAAAAACATTAACAAATCCTTACACATTATTATGAGGATATTTGTTTTGCTCTAATGCAGCTGACAAACACTTAGAAAGTTGTCTTGGATGCCTTAAGGTAAGCGCTGCACTGACGTTACTCACTTAGCACTACCCAGGAGGTGCGTGTAGCTTGAATATAAGCTACGGACGCGGAGTAACAATGCCGCCACAACGCTCTACGATTATTATTTTGAGGATATTGAAACAACAATCTGTTTATATTTTGTAAGCTATACAATTCAAAATGAATTACAGAGCACGCGACTTGATATGGGTCAATCGTTATATTTAGGAATCCATATTTCCTGCCAGTTTTAAAACACAAAAATTGAATTGTGATTTGCAACATATCATCAATGATATAGCGGTAATTCGGCTTTAAAAATGGAGATGTCTAATTAACAAACAAGTACCAGAAGTTATTTGTACTTAAGTGGAATAGTAAAATTGGCATAACTGATATTCAATTAAATATATAACAATAAATATACAATTAATACACAATTTATGAAGATTTGGATGATACGAATTAAATTTATAACACATTTTAATATATTTTTGAAATCTAAAATATGATGATTCCCAATATAAATTATAAAATCATAAATTTATATTGAAATCCTTATTTTACTGAAACTATAACCATTTTATAAAAATAAAAACTGAACTATGCTTGTACCATTTCTAAACATCTACTCCGCTTACAAACCCGACATCATATTTTCTAACAATTCAGAGACTACGAGAGTTTTAAGAAATATAACAACAAACACTACATTTTTCAGTGTTTCTGACAAAAAAAAAGTACAGACAAGAAATGATCATGATAAAAATAAAATCTCCTTTGCTGCCTTAAGACTTTCGATAGAAAGTTATATGAGTCCTTCCTTACTTTCAGTATACTAGAAGGATTTTTAATACCAGGGTTTTCTGAAGTAAGCCCTGAGGCTCAGTGGTGAAAACGTGCCTTAGGGTGATTGAATTTCAAAGAACTGATTGAACATGTAGTGAAATGCGTCTACCGGTCGGAAGGGAATGTTTATTTTTAAAACCTTGATTCTATGTCAAAGTTTCTCTTCGCGTTATACAAATAAAGAAAAATTGGAATTGTATTCTTTGGATGCAAACATGATGCGACCTTTATATATAAAAAAAAATTGTGCTTACTTCGCGTGAAACATATTTAAGTCTATTTAAATGTGTAAGAAAATGAGAGCTTTTTTGAATTTAAAGATTTTGAATTAAGTTTTAAGATGAATTTAAAGATTTTGAATTAAGTTAAATCAATATTTAATTTTAAATTTGCTACTGCAAACAATCTGGAGTGATAAAAGTATTTTTGAGATGTTAGAAATGCAATGTGAATAAATAATTAGAATTCAAATTTAAATAAATTATTTAGTGTTTAATAAAATAATAATTTCTTTAGTAAAGAAATATTAAACTTAATATTATACTCGCATTTGAAAATTCCAGATTATTTTTATGTACAAAACTGCAGTACTGGAAAATACTATCTTTTTTAAATGTGAATATAAAAATAATAATTTAAAAATTTAAAATTAAATATATAATAACGAATACACAATTTTGAACATTTGGATGATACGAATAAAATTGATCATATAAAATTTTTAATGTGATTTTGCAATCTAAAATATGATGATTCTTAATATAAGTTATAAAATCGTAAATTTTTATTAAAATTCATATTTTACTCAAACTATACCATTTTATATAAATATAAACTAAACTATGTTGGTACCATTTTCAAATAGCTACTGTGCTTACATATCCGATATAATATTTTCTAACAATTCAGAGACTACGAGAGTCTTAAGAAATATAACAATAAACACTACATTTTTCAGTGTTTCTGACAAAAAAAAAGTACAGACAAGAAATAATCATGATAAAAATAAAATCTCCTTTGCTGCCTTAAGACTTTCGATAGAAAGTTATATGAATCCTTCCTTACTTTCAGTATACTGGAAGGAGTTTTAATACTAGGGTTTTCTGAAGTAAGCCTTGAGGCTCAGTGGTGAAAACGTGCCTTAGGGTGATTGAATTTCAAAGAACTGATTGAACATGTAGTGAAATGCGTCTACCAGTCGGAAGGAAATGTTTATTTTTAAATCCTTGATTCTATGTCAAGTTTTCTGTTCGCGTTGTACAAATAAAGAAAAATTGGAATTGTATTCTTTGGATGCAAACAGGATACGATCATTATATATATACAAAAATTGTGCTCACTTCGCGTGAAATATATTTAACTCTATTGGAATTTGTAACAAAATGAGAAATTTTGGAATTAAAAGATTTTTAATTAAATTTTAAAATGAATTTAAAAATTTTGAATTAAATTTAAGATGATTTTAAAGATTTTGAATTAAATTTCAAAATGAATTTTAAGATTTTGAATTAAATTTCAAAATGAATTTTAAGATTTTGAATTAAATTTCAAAAGGAATTTAAAGACTCTCAATTAAATTTTAAAATGAATTTAAAGATTTTGAATTAAGTCAAATTAATATTTAATTTCAACTTAACTACCCCATACAAATTAGAGTGATAAAAGTATTTTTGAAATGTTAGGAATGAAATATGAATATAAATTTATAATATAAATTTAAATAAATCATTTAGTTTTAACTATGAATTACTGTTGCTGATATAATTAATTTCTTTGTTAAAAAAATATTAAAATTAATATTATACCCACATTTGAAAAGTCTACATTATTTTTATATACAAAAAGCAGAACTGGAAATACTATATTTTAAAAATGTTAATAATGTGTATTAATATAAAAATAATAATTTTAAAATTTAAAAATAAATAAATATTATTTAATTTTTTGTGCATAGAAATGTTTAATTCTATAAAAAAGCAAAAAAAAAAATAAATAAATAAATAAATAAAAGTGCATGTTAAAAGTTTTTGAGCAATAAATATTTAATTTCAATTGAGAGTCAAAATATTTAATAATAATTGCGCATCAAAAATATTTCTCATGATAAATAATGGATGATTCACTAAAATAATTATTTGTTAGTTTACTGGTATTATTTATTTCTGACTATTACTTAAATGTTATAACCATGAACGTTCACAATGAATTATTTCTATATTGGGAAACAATAATTTTTTTTTATTTTAATAATTGTAAGATTTAATTTGTTTTTATTTATTGTTACTCCACGTCCGTAGCGTATCTTCAAGCTACACCCACATCGTGGGTAGTGCTAAGAGAGTAACGTCGATGTCGCGCTTGCCTTAAGGCATCAAAAACAACTATCTAAGTGTTTGCCAGTTGCAGTAGAGCAAAAGAAAAACTGCTAACTAAACAATTGTATATTTTTAAAGATTAGGTATAAAAGATATATATATAGATAAAGTTTGTGTTTAAAATTATTTAATGAATAAATTGAATAGTTAAAATTAATATTTATATTAAATAGGTAGACAAAATAATTAAAATGAAAATATAATTATTTCAAATAAGTAATTTACTGAAATAAGTGCAGATATTAATGTTCCATTAAGTTTTTGAACTTACAGTAATAAATGATTTACTTACACTTTAATAAAAAAAAATAAAAAAAAACTCTCAACTACAATAAAATATTATAAGCGAAATGTATTTCAATTTATTACGTGCAGAAACTCAATTGCATGAAATTTATTCACATAAGTGATATGAATATCATGGAATGTCATAGAAAAGTATCGATATTGAATAATATGGCAAATTAATTTAAAAAACTTTAATACTAAATATATTTTTACAACAAAGTTTGTAAGGATTTTAAAAGTTTTGTTAAGCTAAAGTTTTTTGTTTTATTTTTTCTATGTTTTCTAACTATTTTAGAAGCAAGCATAAAACAAAGTACTACTAATACATAATCCTTTGAGAGTTTATAATGTCTGAAATTCAGTTTAACAAAGTTTATAAAAATAATACGTATTAGTTTTCGAAGTACTCCTAGAGGAATAAGAAGTTTATTTTAAACATTTAATCCAGACCATAGAAAATTTAATACTTTTTCTTCTTAGAAGATTTTGTTCTTTTATTTATTTATTTTTTTTTTTAAATTTCTTTATTGCAGCACTTGATTTTAAGGCATTTTTTCAAAGATAATATTAAGATAAATTACATGTAACACTGTTTGCAATTTTAAGTGAAAAGTAATTTTTGAATGTTTAAAGTTACTTTTAATTTGTATACTATATATATATATATATATATATATAGTATTTAACTATATTAACTATAATATATTTAATTATATTAACTATTAAAATATTTAAGATTATTAAAGACAAATATTTTGACATTAATACATCAGATATTTATCATTTTTTTTTTGTTCTAATGCAGCTGGCATACAGCTTGGTCTTGGATGCCTTAAGGCAAGCGTTACTCACTTTGCATTACCCAGGGGCGCTTGTCACTTGGTGATAAGGATATTTATCATAGTATTTCATATTCAGCCTTGAATTGGAATAGAATTGATAGTGTTACCATCTTATTAAATTTCACAAGATTTCTCGGATCCCAAACTTCCACAAATATTTGCGTGTCGTATGTAAAAAAGACCCCCTATTATTCTACAGAGAATTCAATATTCAATCCAAGACGTTTTTAGATTACGAAGCAATTGTTATCTTTAATCAGTTAGTTGCTATATCCCGAGTTAGTTTCTTATTAATCCCGGACTTACGGAAAATGCAAGAAATTTTTTTAAAGAAATTTACAAGGGTAATTATTATCTCGCATCTGTATGTCGTATTGTAAGAAACCTCTTAACTAAAAACCTCTACCTCTCTTTAAAACTCTTACCAGACAGTTCACTCTTGCATTGATCAGATCATCAGATGCATTGACAGATCAGATGCATTGACACATTTGCAATGATTTCACAGTCAGTCTGTATCAAGCTCAGTCAGTCTATGACTTACGAAAAGAGTCTAGGAAACTTCCTCGTTTTTAAGTCAGTTCGTGAAACTTATTTCTTTTTAACTCATTACCTGATTCTAAGTCAATTTCTAATATGTCCTTAACAGGACTCAAATTCATTCATTTTTTGGGAAACTTCAAAGTTAATTGCCCTTCAAAACCAAAGACCAAAGTGTAATATATATATATATAGATATATATATAAGCACGCCATTATAAACTCAGATCATTGAAGTTAGTACTTTTCTATTTTATGCATATACACTGAAGTGACAAAAGTCATGGGATAGCAATATGCAAATTTTCAGATGGCAGTAGCATCGCGTAGAACAGGTATAAATGCGCAGTGATTTCGCAGAGCTTTCATTTCTGTTCAAGTTATTCATGTGAAGAGGTTTTGACGTGATGATGACCGCCCGACGGGAATTAACAGACTTTGAACGCGGAATGTTAGTTGGAGCTAGACGCATGGGTCATGAGATTTCGGAAATCGTTAGGGAATTCAACATTCCCAGAACCACTGTGTCAAGAGTGTGCCGAGAGTATGAAATTTCAGGCATAACATCCCACCATGGACAGCGCAGTGGTCGACCGCCTGCACTTAACGACCGAGACCGGCGACATCTGCAAAGAGTCGTAAATTCTAACAGACAAGCAACACTGCGTCAAATAACCGCAGAAATCAATGTTGGATGTACAAGGGACTTGTCTGTTAGAACTGTGCGGAGAAATTTGGCTTTTTTGGGCTATTCCAGCAGAAGACCGACTCGAGTGCCTTTACTGACAGAACGACATCGCTTGCAGCGTCTCTCGTGGGCACGTGAGCATATCGGTTGGTCCCTAGATGAATGGAAAACCATGGCCTGGTCCGATGAGTCATGATTTCAGTTGGTAAGATCTGATGGTAGGGTTCGAGTGTGGCGCAGACCCCACGAAGCCATGGACCCAAACTGTCAGCAAGGCACTGTTCAAGCTGGAGGTGGCTCCGTAATGGTGTGGGTTGTTTTTTCATGGCATGGACTTGGTCCTCTGGTGCGACTGGACCGAACATTGACTGGAAATGCTTATGTTCAGCTACTTGGAGATCACTTGCAGCCATTCATGGTCTTCATATACCCAAACAACGATGGGATTTTTATGGATGACAATGCTCCATGTCACCGGGCCACAACTGTTCGCGATTGGTTTGAAGAACATTCTGGACAATTCCAACGAATGATCTGGCCACTTAGATTGCCCGACATGAATCCCATCGAGCATTTATGGGACATCATCGAGAGGTCTGTTCGTGCCCAAAATCCTGTACCATCAACGCTTTCACAATTATGGACGTCTATCGAGACAGCATGGCTCAATATTCCTGCAGAAGACTTCCAACGACTTGTTGAGTCCATGCCACGTCGAGTTGCTGCACTTGCGGGCGAAGGAGGGCCGACACGATATTAAGAGGTATCCCATGACTTTTGTCACTTCAGTGTAATTGTACAAAATTATTCATTTATAAAAATTATATATTCATATTCATTTATAAAAATTATATATTCATATATTCATATTCATTTATAAAAATTATAGATATAATTTTTATATATTCATATAAATGCACATAGTTATTCATTTATTCTTAATTGTGGAACTTCCTTTTGCCCAACTTCTTAATTAATTAAAATTAATATGCATTTTACAATTATAAAATTTCTAATTTTTCTTTTATTTTGAAAAATCAGGAATAATAAGCATGTTAACGTTATTCAAATTAAAATATTTGATAACGATGAATAAGTCTATATGTCAAGCATTTAAATATTTTTGTTTTATGCTTATAGTTTATATTTGATTCAACGAAATATTTAGCAAAAATTTAAAAAACCATTATGAGCATATTACATGTAATGATACATACTGCCCAACATAAAAATATGTAACACCAGGGCGATTGAACAGTATAAATATACGAATTTGGTGGAATACACAGCTGAGCAAATTATGCAATTGATCTGAAATGCAAGTAGGTCACGTGTATATAATGCTAGATTGAACATAAAAAATGACGTATGAGCTAACAGTCGCTACACTGAGTCGGCTATGAAATCCAAAGTATCGAAAAGTTTTATATAAGAAAATACACACTTTAAAAGATTCCTGGACGACAACTCAGTAGGCAGTTTGGATATCGGACTATTTTACGAGGATCAAATTGCAGGCTTACGAACAGCTTGTTGATCTTACTGTCATATTGTTGTTGAGAACGTAGATGTCTCCACTATGCACAGAATTTGGACCAGAGAAATCTCTAAAAGAAATGTGAATTTTTGCGAAAGACCAGGTCCATACATGCATGCACCCGTCTGTACCCATTCATATGAAGACAAGCGGGGGGTGACACCATAATCAACTACTCTTGGTAAATGTACAGGAATCTTTGGAAAAATGTGAAGAGAACTTTGGATATTAAAGATTGCGATGGTATCGGTAGACAGTTGAACAACTGAAAGACACTACTGGTGTTCAGCGATTAGTATCGATTTTATCTATCAATAGTCGCCGGGTGATGTCAAATCTCTCATCAAAGAGGAGTAATGGTTTGGGGTGCCTTCATATACTATAGTAGGTCACCTCGGTACAGATCAGGGGCACATTTACGGCAAGAAGATAAATTGATAAAGTGCTGCAACTAGTTGTGCTACCTTATATTCAATGTCGCAATATGGTATATCCTGCACTGCAACACAAGACCGAATTATTTTATGATGTTTCCTTTTGAATTATTTTAAATATCTATTTATACAAAACATGCTATATTGCCTCAAAATATTGAAACTTAGTAATAGGTTTGGCAATAAATTGCTATATAAATTGCTAATTGCTGAGTAAATAGGTTTGGCAATAAATTGCTATATAGTCACCAATAAAAAAAATCAATAATAAGTTATTTTCCCTAATTTTTATTGTATACTCACTGTTTTCTTAGTTTTTATATTAAGGATCATTTCATTCATCAGCAGAAAATCATTGCAACATGTCATATTGTTTCTCTGGCACTTTTTTCACTATTGCATTGTCTTTTGATCTCTCACCTGCTCTTCTCTAGCCTCAATCTACGAACAAACTGTGGTGGCTGGTTGAGACCATATAGATGTAATTGTTATTCCTCAAAACATTTTCTGCACGATAATTGAATATGCACCTTTTAAGATTGTTGCTTTCATCGGAAAGGTGGTTTGGTGCAAGCAAGAAAAGGTGAAAGGTAGCCCGACTACTTATTATTATTTACATATTCCTTTTATATCAATTTTTATCACATTCTTTCCACTCTTTTATGGTACTTCATTTTCTATGTCGGGCAGTTTATAATAAATATAAAAATATTTATCCATATCTGTCTTTATTAAAATATTTTCTTTAAAATAAGATCATACCATTTTCATATATATTTCTTATTTTTAATATAAATGAACAAATGTTAAAAGAATTTAATATTTTTCTTCAATTTTTTCACCATTCAAACTCTTCAACGATAATTTCTTCTCTAACAAAATGCATAGGAAGGAATATTTATGGTGTTGAAATATACAAAGCAAAATGATTGATATCCTGATATATATATCGTTAAAAGATCTCGACACAGTGGAACACTTTTTCAAAAAAGAATTTTAAATTGTAACGCATTTCAAATGCCGTCTTTTCACAAGGTTCATTGAGATTGATCATGGTCTGGGGAATGGTATGTTCGAAATAAAATTCAGAACGAACATAAAAGAAGAAATCTGAATACATTGACATACTATTCAAAATATCCCGCGATTCTTATACATTGCTGTGAACCTGACATGATACGGGCTGTTTGGTTTTTCATCTTTACATAGACATGAGACGCAAAGTTTTATATGAATAGCATTTGGCTGTCTTCTAGGTATAGCGATATGTGATTCTTTCTATACATGACATAGCATTTATATTCGTAAAAATATAATACATAGAGCATGTGACTGTTGATTCTTTTCATAAAAAGAATTCTTATGTGATGTTTGCTTTTAAATTTTTATAAGTATCTATTTATACAATACATACCATATTGCCAAATAATATTAAAAATTTCTGTAAGTAAACTGGTTTGGCAATACTCTATAATCACCAATAAAAAGTCAATAATAAACTTTTTTTCCAAATTTTTATAATAATTTTATTATAACCAAATTAAAATACAAGGGGTCAAAATTGTAGACTTACGATCGACTATTTAGACTTATCGTCATATTGCCGCTGAAATGCACTTCGATGTAGCACTAGTGGTTTCAGCTACTAATCTCGGTTCTATCTGTCAATAATCGCCGGGTGATATCCTATCGCTCATCAAAGTGGTGTAATGGTGGATGGATGTCTTTATGCACGATAGTAGGCCTCGCATCAGAGGCACATTCATGGCACGAAGACAAATTGATAAATTTATACAGCCAGTTCTGATACCTCATCTTCAGCGGCTGCAATATGTTATTTCCAGCAGGGCAACACAAGACTGAATTTTTTGCATGATCCTCCCTTTTAAATACTATTTATTTATACAATACATAGAACAATATTGCCAAAAAATATTGACACTTTCTGTAAGTAAATTGGTTTGGCAATAAATTGCTATATAGTCACCAATAAAAAGACTATAATAAATTATTTTCCCAAATTTTTATTATATACTCGCAGTTTTTATGTTTTTATACTAAGGATCATTTCATTCATCAGCAGAAAATCATTGCAACATGTCAGATTGTTTCTCTGGCAATGTATTTTACTATTGCAATGTCTTTTGATCTCTCACCTGCTCTTCTCTAGCCTCAATCTTAGAACAAACTGTGATGGATGGTTGAGATCATATAGATGTAATTGTTATTCCTCAAAACATTATCTGCACGCTAATTGAATATGAACCTTGTAAGATTGTTGCTTGCATCGAAAAGATGGTCTTAGGCAAGCAAAGAAAAGGTGAAAGGTGGCCCGACTACTTATTATTATTTACATATGCATTCTGTGTCTGTGTATCAATTTTGATCACATTCTTTCTACTCTTTTATGATACTTCATTTTCTATGATGGGCAGTTTATAATAAATATATAAATATCTTCCCATATCTGTCTTTATTAAAATATTTTCTTTGAAATAGGATCTATCATTTTCATTCATATTTCCTATTTTTATTAAAAATGAACATATGTTAAAAGAATCTTAGATTCTTCTTGAATTTTTTCTCCATACAAATTCCTTCTACGACAATTTTTTGGCTAACAAAATGCATAGGAAGGAATATTTATGGTGTTGAAATATACATAGCAGAATGATTGATATCCTGATATATATATCATTAAAAGATCTCGACACAGTGGAACACTTTTTCAAAAAAAGAATTTTAAATTGTAACGCATTTCAAATACCATCTTTTCACAAGGTTCATTGAGATTGATCATGGTCTAGGGAGTGGTATGTTCGAAATAAAATTCAGAACGAACATAAAAGAAATCTGAATACATTGAAATACTATTCAAAATATCCCGCGATTCTTATACATTGCTGTGAACCTGACATGATATGGGCTGTTTGGTTTTTCATCTTTACATTCAAAGTTTTATATGAATAGCATTTGGCTGTCTTCTAGGTATAGCGATATGTGATTCTTTCTATACATGACATCGCATTTATATTCGTAAAAATATAATACATAGAACATGTGACTGTTGATTCTTTTCATAAAAAGAATTCTTTTGAAGTAAGAATTTCTCTTTTAAATATCTATTTATACAGTACATACCATATTGCCAAATAATATTAAAAATTTCTGTACGTAAATTAGTTTTCGCAATTAATTACTACATAGTCACCAACAAAAAAGTCAATAATAAACTATTTTCCTAAATTTTTACTATAATTTTATTATACCCAAATTTTTATTCCCAAATATTTATTTATACTCGCTGTTTTTTAGTTTTCATATTAAGAACCATCTCACGTGAACTTCACAAAAAATTATAACAAACATAAAATTTTAAAAGTTATTCCACATTTAATTCTTTAAACGTTTCATGCAATAGTTTACCAGTTTACCTACAATGATATATTGATAAATTTTAGGGATACGATGTATATTTGATGTAAATATACTGTATTAAATTAAATAATTTATGAATTATTTCATGTTTAGTTTTAAACGGGATATTAACTTTTTAAATATGAATTTTGGTTCATACACATTAACGTTTTATTGTGAGTAAAAATATTTAAAAAATGCAAAAATTCAAAGGATTAAAATAAAATATTAATCATAAATATCTCTAAAACGTTCAAATTTAATCAGTGAGCTAAGTACCCTTCAATTATTTTAAATAACAAATAGAAATTACTTTTTCGAAAATTAGATTATTTGTCATAAAAAATTCTCTAAAAAAGGAATAAGTGTTGTTTTAGTAAATTTTACCTTTCTGATGTTGCTATCGTCTTGTTTATAGGTTTAAAGGATTTTAATATGTTAATGATTTAATAAAATTATGTTTCTTTTGTCACTTTAATAATATGCAGAAAACTCAACGTAACCAAAATCAGATACCTTGACACAAAGGATTTGAAAACCTTTTAAATGATGTATTTCAAATTTAAATCTAAAATAATGATTAAACAAGGAGTACTAACCTTTTAATTATTCCATAAACTTTTAATTATTCCCTAATTTCCTATAAATTGACTGATATGTATTATCGCTAGTCTTTATAAAAAAAAATAAGCCATAAATATATCTTGAAATATGTACTCTAAGACAAATAAAGGATAAAACACACAGGGGTAGTCTTATTATAACGAAAATATCTTATGCAAATACTTTTCGATCTAACTTAGAAATTATTACATTTCGACAGCAAATGGATTATTTACTACCTGGGAATGAATACTAAATGTATAATTTACTATAACCAACGGCCGTACCATGCTGAATATACCGGTTCTCGTTAGATCCCCGAAGTTAAGCATCATTGGGCGCTGTCAGTACTTGGGTGGGTGACCACCTGGGAACACTGCGTGCCGTTGGCAAATTTGGGACCTGAATGGCCGAGTGTCTAGCGCTCTGGCGCTCGGTGCCACAGGTTTCGGGTTCGAATCCCGGTGGTGCCATGAATGTTTGTAGTGATTCGGAATCCACTTTAAGCCGTAGGTCCCGGTCTCCTATGACTGTAAGAGCGTCACGGAGCAAAAGTCAGGCTTCTACCTACGGGTGCTCCATCACAACAGAAGCTGCTTCCTTCCCCTTCAATCTTGAGTACATATGGGCTCGTGGGCTTGGCCAGCCAAGTGGGATAAGAAACAACAACATAATTTACTACTTTATTAGTGTACCTGAGCATCTGGATGATGTATTAAAGAAGAGAAGTTTCAATTCTAAGGACTAACTTCCATTCGAATTTGATTCTATCTACTGTGGCTTATACACGGTATGAACATTTGCCACCATTTGAAAGAATACTTGCAAATAGGTTTAAGGAAATGGATTAGTTAAATTTAAGGGTTGATAGACATTTGAGTCGGACATTGAGTTTGACATCATTCGAAGCTATTAACAAGAATGATTGAACTAAGAAAAATACAACATCAAGAATGCTGCTGATGCTGTAGAGTTTCAATGACTAAGGAAAGTGTATGGAGATGTCCAGGACAGTAATGGAGACTAGCTTGACTAAGACTAACTTGACGCATTTTAATGATCGGATCCCTTTAATAAAATATACTTTTACAGCATAACACTATTTCACTATCCGATAAGTTTTCATGTTCTTTCACTACATCTTAAGGTTACATTTAAACATAATAACGAGAGTGATTGTTATTTTTTCTTTGTGTTTCTGAAACTATTCCCTGACCAACTAAATTACCAGATCTCTGCATAATAAAGCACAATTGGGGTTTGATGGCAATTGCCTATGACCATTAAAAGATATTAGTAGTCTAACTGGACAATTGAAGTTAACTGATCAAGCAGATTACCAGATCTCTATCTAATAAAGTATATTTTAGGTCTGATGGTAATTGTCTATGACCATTATAAGGAATTAATAGTCTAAGTGGATAATTGAAGTTAACTGCTCAAGCAGATTACCAGATCTCTATCTAATAAAGTATATTTTAGGTCCGATGGTAATTGTCTATGACCATTATAAGGAATTAATAGTCTAAGTGGATAATTGAAGTTAACGCAGTTAGTACTGCTCATGTAAGCAATATCACAAAGAAACATTACAGATAGAATAGTAGAAATAGAATTCAGAGAATAGAGGACATCTACCAACTCTACGAAATCCCACAGAGAAATATTAGAGATAGATAACAATAGAAATATAATTCGTAGAATAGGGGACATGCATCGACTCTACAAATGAATACCAAGTCGAAAAATCCTACAAGGAATAGATATGGGACTTTAAAATTGACTTATTAATTGGTTAATTATTGACTTGACTTGTTAATTGATTTTCTAATTCTATGTTAATAGTTTCTTTTATATAGTTTCTAACATAGGCATCACATCTAGAGATTTTTTTATCTTCTTCTAATAACTTTTACTTTGTGAGTCATTTTCTTTCTGTCACTGAGTATTTATAAACTATCCGTTGAATTTATAGACCAATGTATCAAATTTTCAACGGAAGCACACTTCAAACTTAAGTTTTTTTTTAAAAAAAACATTTTAAAACCTTTTTACAGATGTACATTTTCCCCGATTAAATTATCATCATATAAAATAAAGAATACACAACATTTTAAGAGAGAAAGTTTAAAAGGAACGTTTTCATTTTCATACATATGTTCACCCTTATTTTTATTTTTTATGTATATCTCCTTTTTTATCCCATCTTGGATGGAAAAAGAGCACCTATTTTACCTCACATTCACTTTAAGTGATTGCAGCAAATAATAATAACGATAAAAATACTACACACTCTTTTTAAGTGGAAAAAAAAGAACCTTCATGGCTTTGGAGACCTCTTTCCAGTCATTTTGAAGAACATGAATTATTGAAATCTTCAAAATTCCTGCATACGAAGGCAAAAATAAAGAGAGTAAGTCGTATCTTTCTCCTAAATAATAAATTATGTCGACTGTTGAGGCCTGGATGTGGTTCTCGTGAGATAAGAGCTTTTTGCAGTGAGACAGACAAGTGCCTTATTTCATACTTACACAACCTACATATATTTGATATGAAAAAAAAAATAAATGTCATATGCCAGATGTTTTGATTCACTTTATATTTGGGTTTCCTCTGTTTACACGAACAGATTTATTTTGAAGAAAAGTCTTAAAATCTGTGCTGTATTTCTGATAAATGCAACCTTTTAAAGTAAGGAAATTAAGAATGATATAACTGTATTATATTTTAGTAATAAAATGTTTTGTATAGGCGGAATTGGCATTTGCATAAACAAATATCTAAAATTTAACTAAAATGATGCATACAACGAATTTTTATTTAAAAAAAAAACCTATTAATCTCCTTTTGTAACTCAAATGTATAACATAAAATATACACAGTTTGCAGAAGTAAATTGTAAGCAAATTTTATGTACTATGTTTAAAATTTAAAAAAAATACTTACAGAGCAAAATAAACTAAATAAATATAATAAACAATAAATAATGATATATGTGGTAAATCTATAAGTTACAGTAAGATTATATACTAAGTTGTTTACATTATATTTATTAGGGTAAATTAGTAAGATAGTGAAGTAAACAATTGACATATAATTCATATTAAAGCGAAAGCCTTACATTGTAATGTGCAATTAAAGCAAAGCTCGCAGGTGAATTCCCAAATTGGGGAGTGAATTCGAAAATTATGAATCACTTATACTTATTATTTCACTTAATTAATTCCTTATTATTACACTTAATAGCATACATTTTTATTCTTCTAATTACATATGACAAGGTATGTTTTCAAATGATTACAAATATCGAGAAACAATTTTAACTAACATATCTTAAAAAAGTTGTTACAGAAATTAACAAAAACTATCATTCTGTAGTCCAAACTTTAATGAACTTCTAAAGAAGCATGTCAAAAATATAAATCAATATCCACATTAGCCTTTTTAGATGCAACTTCGTATCACTGCATCTGTACGTAATAAAATCTGCTATCAAAAGTTTTCTTAATAAGTTGTCATTATTATTATATTTAATTCCTTATTATTACACTTAACAACATACATTTTTATTCTTCCAATTACACATATGACAAGGTATGTTTTCATATGATTACAAATATCGAGAAACAATTTTAACTAATAGAATATCTTAAAAAAATCGTTACAGAAATTAACAAGAACCAGCATTCTGCAGTCCAAACTTTAATGAACTTCTCAAGAAACATGTCAAAAACACAAATCAATATCCACCTTATTTCAAGTCCAATGTCACCAACCACCGTTAATGAAGCAAAAGGTAAAGTTTAGTTTGAAGTAGTGTTGTTGTTTCTTATCCCACTTAGCTGGCCTAGCCGATGAGTCCATACGTACTCATGATTGAAGGGAAGGAAGCATTTTCTGTTGTGATGGAGCACCCGTAGGTAGAAGTCTGACTTTGGCTTCGTGACGCTCTTACAGTCATAGGAGACTGGGACCTACGGCTTAAAGGTGATTTCGAACCATTACAAACATCCATGGCAACGCCGGGATTCGAACCCGAAACCTGTGGCACCGAGCGCTAGACACTCGACCATTCAGGTCCCAAATTTGTGAATCCCAACGGCACGCGGTGTTCCCAGGTGGTCATCCACCCAAGTACTGACCGCGCCCAATGATGCTTGACTTCAGTGATCTAACGAGAACCGGTATATTTAGCATGGTATAGTCGTTGGCAAAAAGTTGTTTGAAGTAGTAAAGATGGAAACCAGTATAATTTTTCTTTACTTTTTCCACCTATATTTCTTTTTTGAATCTTCAAGCGTTCTCTGAATCGAAAGTATTTATATACACACACGATACCTTAAAAAAATATTTAAAAATAATCGTTACAGAAATTAACAAGAATTTTCATTATGTAGTCCCAACTTTAATGATCTAAAGAAATATGTCAAAAATATGAATCAGTATCCTTAGCCTTTTAAGATGCAACTTCGTATCACTACATCTGTACGTAATAAAATCTGCTATCAAATTTTTCTTCATTAAGTTGTCCGTATTATTTTACTTAATAAATTCTTTATTAGGCATTATGGTATGTTTTCACATGATTACAATTATCGAGAAACAATTTTAACTGACATAAACCTTAAAAAAATATTTTAAAAAATCGTTACAGAAATTAACAAGAACTATCATTGTGTAGTACCAACTTTAATGAACTTCTAAAGAAACATGTCAAAAATATGAATCCTTATCCACCCTACTTCAATATCCACATTAGCCTATTATGATGCAAATAGGCGTATCACTGCATCTGAACGTAACAAAATCTGTTATGCAAATTTTTCTTATTAACTTGTCCTTATTATTTTAGTTAATTAATTCCTTATTATTGCGTATCATGGTATCTGTGCGTAATAAAATCTGCTATAGAATTTTTTCCTTATTAAATTGTCCTATTTATTTTACTTAAATAATTCCTTATTACTAGACTTAATATATATTTTTATTCTGGTAAGCTTTCACATCATTACAAATAACGAGAAACAATTTTAACTAACATGATATTTAAAAAAAAATATTTTTAAAAAATCGTTACAAAAATTAACAAGAACTATCATTCTGTAGTCCCAATTTTAATGAACTTCTAAAGAAACATGTCAAAAATATGAATCAATATCCGTTTTAGCATTTTATGATGCAGCTTCGAATCACTATATCTGTACATAATAAAATCTGCAATTAAACTTTTTTCTTATTAGGTTTTTTATTATTTTACTTAACTAATACTTTATTATTACCCTTAATAACATGCATTTTTATTCTTCTAATTATATACGACATGGTGCGTTTTCACATGATTACAAATATCGAGAAATAGTTTTAACTACATAATACCTTAAAAAAATATTTAGAAAACATCATTACAGAAATTAACAAGAACTAGCATGCTGCAATCCCAACTTTAATGAACTTCTAAAGAAACATGTCAAATGTATAAATCAATATCCACCTTACATCATGTCTAACGTTACCAGCCATCGTTAATGAAGCAAAGAGAAAAGTTTAGCTTGAAGTAGTAAAGATAGAAACCGGTACGATTTTTCTTTACTTTTTTAACGTAGCTTTCTTTTTTGAATCTTAAAACGTTATTTGAATCGAAAATATTTATAAACAAACATGATATCTTAAAAAAATATTTAAAAGAAATCGTTACAGAAATTAACAATAATTATCATTCTGTAGTCCCAACTTTAATGATCTTCTAAAGAAACATGTCAAAAATATGAATCAATACCCACATTAGCCTTTTATGATGTAACTTGGTGTATCACTACATTTGAATCTAATAAAATCTGCGATAAAATCTTTCCTTATTATTTTACTTAATTAATTCCTTATTATAATTCCTTATTAATCCCATTATCCACATTATCCTTTTATGATGTGACTGGATGTATTACTGCATCTGTACCTAATAAAAGCTGCTATCAAATTTTTCCTTATTAAGTTTTCTTATTATTTTACTTAATTCCTTTTTATTACACTTCATAACATATATCTTTATTCTAATTACAAATATAGAGAAAGGATTATAACTAACATGATACCTTAAAAAAATATTCAAAAAACATCATTACAGAAATTAACAAGAACTAGCATTCTGTAATCCCAACTTTAATGAACTTCTAAAGAAACATGACAAAATATGAATCAATATCCACCTTACTTTAATATCCACATTAGCCATTTATAATGTAACTTGGTGTATCACTACATTTGAATCTAATAAAATCTGTGATAAAAATTTTCCTTATTATTTTACTTAATTAATTCCTTATTAATTCCATTATCCACATTATGCTTTTATGATGCGACTGGATGTATTACTGCATCTGTACATAATAAAAGCTGCTATCAAATTTTTTCTTATTAAGTTTTCTTATTATTTTACTTAATTAATTCCTTTTTATTACACAAAATAACATACATCTTTATTCTAATTACAAATATCGAGAAAATATTTTAACTAACATGATACCTTTAAAAAATATTTAAAAAACATCATTACAGAAATTAACAAGAACTAGCATTCTGTAATCCCAACTTTAATGAACTTCTAAAGAAACATGTCAAAAATACAAATCAATATCCACCTTACATCAAGTCCAACGTTACCAACCATCGTTAATGAAGCAAAGGGAAAAGTTTAGCTTGAAGTAGTAAAGATAGAAACCAGTATGATTTTTCTTTACTTTTTCCACGGAGCTTTCTTTTTTGAATCTTGAAGCAAGCGTTCTTCGAATCGAAAATATTTATAAACAAACATTTTTCATCTTTCGTTTTCGCTTTATTGGAATCCGATAAATATTCCTGAAGTCCTTTTGAGCGAGCTTAAACGCTGACATTTCTCAGCTTAAGTGATGGGAAGCAAATGCGGTATTGATTTTTATCGGATGAATTTGAGTAGAACAGAGTGAAGTTCGCGGTTAAAGAGTGAGTGTTAAATTCAATCTTTTCCCAAAAGTAATTTTTCTTTCTTTCTTTTTTTTTTAACTGTCCAGAAATTTATGATGGAAGGGCTGGATTTGTCATTTTGATTAGGTATGTTACATATTTTGAAAAATTATTAATTTTATATTGTAACCGTTCTGAAAAAAATTAATTTTTTATATATTGTTAATTTTTTATGTACTGTAATATCTTTAAAAAATAAATAATAAGCATAAACTTTTTTTATTCTAATGCAGCAGGCAAAGACTTAGACAATAGTTTTGGATGACTTAAAGCAAGCTCTGCACAAACGCTACTCACTAAGCACTACCTAGGAGATGCGTGTAGCTTGAAGATAAGCCCCGGACGCGGATTGAGACTACCTCCGCAAAGCTCTACGATCATGTTAGATCGAGACCTACGGTTTAAAGTGGATTCGAACCAGCAAAAACATCCATAACACCGCCGGGACTCGAACCCGGAACCTGTAATACCGAGTGCCAGAGCGCTAGCCACTCGATCGTTCCGGCCCCTAGCATAAACTAGAAATCATATTTTATTTTACATACTTTATAATAACTGTAGAAAAATCTGTCATAACCAATCAACATTTGCTTAAAACTTAATTTTTAATTATTTATTTTGAATGAAACTTAATTTTTTTTAATGATATTTTTTCCTGTTATTACAATGGTTTGCAATTATTTTAATTAGGAGCCAAGAAACTTGGAGATTATGACAGCTCCTTTTAGAATCTAGAATGAAGTAGTAGAAAGCAAGGAGGAAGTTTTCCAATTTTTTTTCCTTTTTGATACACAAATACATACATATATATATATATATATATATATAAAAAGTCCCCTTAAAAATAAATAATTCTCCTTTTAAAATTTTTTTTTTCTAAACAGGGATGAATTTGAATAGAACAGAGTAGATTTCACGGTTAAAGACTGAGTGTTATATTCAATCTTTTTCCCAAAAGTAATTTTCTTTCTTTTTTTTAATTGTCCAGAAATTTATGATGGACGCACTGGATTTGTCATTTTCACTAGGCATGTTACAGATTTTGAAACATTATAACTCATTTGATAATTTTATATTTTAACCAATCTGAAAAAAAATAACTAAATCATCTAATTAATTAACTTAATTTTTGAATGCTGTAATGTTTTAAAAAATAAATAATAACCACACACTAAGAAATCAAATTTTACTTTACATAATTTATAATAACTATAAAACATCTCTCGAACAATCTATCGGTATTTGTTTAAAATTGAACTTGAAAGAGAATAATGTTTTATTCCTGTTATGTTAATGCTTTGCACGTATTTTAATCAGGAACCAAGAAACTCTGGGGAGATTATAACAGCTTCTTTGGGAATCTCGTATGAAATATATTTTTTTTCTAATGCAGGGGGCAAATACAAAGACAGTTAGTCTTTATGCCATAAACAAGGGCTGCACACACGTTACCCATTTAGCGCTACATAGGAGGCGTATGTAACTTGCACATATGCTACAGAAGCGAGTAACACTACCCCTACAACACTCTACGATCTTATTAGATTGGAACCTACGGTTTAAAGGGGATTCCGAACCACTACACAAACATCTATGTCACTGTTGGGACTCGAGATCGAAACCTGTGACACCGAGTTCTAGCCACTCGGCCATTAGCCCCTTTGAATGAAATAGTATAAAACCTGGAGGAGTTTTCCCAGGGTTTTTACGTGTATGACACACAAATACGGGTATAAATTAAATAAGGCTCTTTGGAAAATAAATAATTCTCTCTCTAAACCTTTTTTTCCTAGACAGGGAATTTGATGCAGAAAATCAAGAATAATTTAAAATTAATTTAAGATTATAAGATACATTATTTTTTCGATACTAATGAAATGCATAAAGTTAAAATGATTATCAATATAATTAACCAATTTTTATTTTAACTAAATAAAATTCTTTAGTAGATTATATGGTGGGGCTGGACGCTCGGTGTCTGGTACTCTGTGCCACAGTCTTCGGGCTCGAGTCCTGGCCGTATCATGGAAGATTGCAGTGGTTTGGAATACACTTTAAACCGTAGCTCCCGGTCTAATATGACTACTACTACTACACTATACTATATCACTGGGGTCTAGAGCTGAATTTTTCCTATACAATTTGGGAATGATGGGAATCAGAAGGCTGACTGAGCTCTGTGACGCTCTGTAGTCATATGAGACCGGAATGTACGGCTAAAAGTGGATTCCAAACCACTACAAACATCCATTACACCGTCAGGATTCGAAGGCGAAACCTGGGGCAGGTCTAATATGACTGCAAAGCGTTGGGCACAGCGCTTAAAGTCCTAACCCTAACCCGCTATAAAAAACTTATCCTATCTCGAAATCTGTCAAACAGGCCGACAGCCTTGGCCCATCGTGGGGCTATTGCACCAGTGAAGACGAAGAAGATTACATGATACTTTAAATTTGCTTTATATTCCAATTTTTGATTTTTAATAATATAAAGATATTAATGAAGTTTATGACATTCATATATTAATATGATATAAATATGTAGAACATTTAATAATGAAAAAGCAGTTTTTGTAATTATAATGATACATTTTCTTGTAATATAACTTCAATGATAGACGTTTGCTCTAGTAATTTAATTACAGTTTTTTTCTATGGTGATATCAAGTTTTTTTATTCTTGTATGATTTTTCATATATTAATTGAAATTCAGTTGAGAATTTTTATTAAAAATTTTAAATGTTCTATTAAAAATTTCGGCAATACAACTCAAAAATTATATAATATTATGATATCAATTAAGAATTCTTATTTTAAATGATATTTTGGAATTACCATCAAATGCTTAAATAGCTCATTGCGATAATTTTGGGTATTGCTGTCTTTTTATTTATTTCATGAACAACTGAAAATGAAGGCCATATTTATGAATAAAAGTAAAATAAGTGGATTTTAATCTTCGAACAATAACATCTCTAATTAAGAAATTATTCCCTTTTTAATAAATTTATTAAAAACTGACGTTTAAACAGATTTTTTTAAAAAGATAAGTTTGTATTTTTTTTTCTAGTTATGACTCTGGAAAAACATTATTAAAAAAAAAAATATCACAATTGATCTAATACTAGCCCTTACTTTTATTTTATAGTTTATGTTTTGTTCGCTATCACACGCCTTTATTCAAATTTTTAACAAAAATAAAGCAATTTATGTGGCCTTTTTTTAATGCAAATAAAAATCGATAATATAATAAACATATCATAAAAGAAAAAAAATTAGGTGGGGAAAAAAACCTTGTTACAGACTGCTCTAATAAGCTGCTTACAATAATCTAAAAAAGACATCGTTTAAAAAAAGGAATTTTTAACATTAACATAATTAAACACAAGTTAAAAATTTTTACATGGCGCTAAAGAATAAATTGTTATATTTGGCTTGTGTTCTGACTGGACTATGCGATTTAAACTTTTTTTTATCATTGTATTTCTGGGACTTTTTTTTTGCTTACATTAACATAATTTTCTTGAATGAGAAAGTGGTTTATTATTAATGAAGCAAGAGTATTAATAAACTCATTATTAATACTTGCGTTCTCTCATATTTATGATGAATTTATTGTGCACGTTTTTTTTTCGTTAAAGTACAACTAAATATCACGGAAAACAATAATAGTACTTCTAACATACTTTTATGGAAAATCTTGCATTTTGTGGTACATTAAAAGCGGCCTTGTTCAGTGAATATTTCATGAATTTCTTTGGCATTTTGAAATTATGATAATAGACTATGCAGTAATTTATGTAGTATCATTTTATGCAAGCTTGTCAGATTATTTTTTCCCTTTTTCGTAGGGATTAAATTTACATTTAGGTCCAGTCTATCCCTGCGATAAATTACATTTTTAAAAACAAATCTTCATTGGAGTAATTATAACTGTATTTTCAAAATTTATGAACAATTTGCTGGTTTTTAGTTTTTATATTAAGGGTTATTTATTCTAGTAAATTTCGTAAAAATTTC
The DNA here is from genome assembly GCA_021605075.1 of Caerostris darwini. NCBI lineage: Eukaryota > Metazoa > Arthropoda > Arachnida > Araneae > Araneidae > Caerostris > Caerostris darwini. Next base: position 1,049,415 of record BPLQ01013462.1, on the reverse strand, counting down.
TAGCACATATAGTTCTTCCAACATACATTTTTTTCCATTATAAGCTTAAATAATGAGATCTTGATGTGTTTTGTTCATAATTTTAAATATTTATTTATCTTTATGCAATTTGAAATAAAAGAATTATTTGTGATAATTTAGCAATATTTAAAATTTATTTATCAATTAAATCTTTATATATTTCAAATAATAAAAAATATTCATTGCCCGGCAGTCATATAGAATAAAAATTTAATTAATTATGCAATCAGAATGTGTTAAATCAATTATTTAAAAATTTTTTAATTTACTTGAACGAGTCGTACGAGTTGAACGACAAACGAATTTGAACTTGTCATTTGAAAGAGTCATTGAGTCATTTTGAAATTACAAAATGAATAAAAAAAATTTTTTTTTTTTTTTGAATTTCTCAAATGAAAGTTTTTTTCAAGCTTAAATTCATTATTATTAATACTATGTCTTTTCAATATCAATCATAAACATATTTTTTAATGTTTCAATTTGCTAGATTTGGAAAACACTTAAAAAGATGGCAACCATTTCAAAATTATTGCTTAACGCAAAGACATTCACTCTGCACACAACCCATTTTCAAAATTATTACCGTTAATCTATTATTTTAGAAATTTTAACTTACACGTACGTAATAGAATTATTTTGTAATTGTACTACATGAAGCAATTTTTTCAAGCTCAAATTCATTATTATTAATGCTTCACAGGCGGTATTAAATGCCTTCTTAATATCAATCATAACAATTTTTTAATGAAAAAGTTTTGCTAGATTTGGATACACTTAAAGCGATGGCAACCATTGCAAAATCGTTGTTTAAAGAAAATACATTCTTTGTACACATAATACATATTTAGAATTATTGTTGTTAATCAATTATTTTAAAAATTCTAACTCACTCAAACGTCATTGAGTCATTTTGAAATTACACTACAATGAAATAATTTTTTCAAGCTTAAACTCATTATTATCAATACTGTACAGGCTGCATTAAATGCGTTCTTAACATTAATCATAAGAGTTTTTTTTTTACTGAAAAATATTTGTTAGATTTGGAAAACACTTAAAGTGATAGCTATCATTGCAAAATCAATGTTTAAAGCGAAGGCATTCATTATACACATAACCCATTTTTAGAATTATTGCTTTTAATCAATTATTTTAAAAGTTATAACTTACTCGAATGACATTTGGTCATTTTCAAATTACCTTACAATGAAACAATTTTTCCAAGCTTAAATTCATTATTGTTAATGCTATTTAAGTTGCATTAAATGCCTTCTTAACGTCAGTCATAAGGGCTTTTTAATGTAAAGGTTTGGTTACATTTGGAAAACACTTAAAGTAATATAAATTATTACAAAATCATTGCTTAAAGTGAAGGAATGCATTGTACGCATGACCCATTTTTAGATTTATTGCTAATTAATTATGTAGTTAATTAGCTATTTAAAAAAGGTTAACATACTCGAATATCATTGAGTCAGTTTGAAATTAAACGCTATTTTCTAGCTTAAATTCTTTATTTTCAATACTGCACAGGCTGCATTAAATGCCTTCTTTAATATCAATCATAAGAGATTTTTAATGCAGAAGTTTTGATTAATTTGGGAAGCACTTAAAGCGAAGGCAATCATCTACAAAATCATTGTTTAAGAGAAGCAAAATCATAGATCATTGTACACATAACCCATTTTTAGAATTATTGTTATTAATTAATTATTTTAAAAATTCTGACTTACTATAATCGACGGTCATTGAGTTATTTTGAAATTGCATCACAATGAAACGATAGTTGAGTAGTTAAGTCCTGCATTTTTAGGGAAGAATCTATTGCCTTATTTCTTGAATATGCCATGAAGATCTTTGATATTTAGGCTATGTTGTTTATAAACTCAACCACTCTTTTTTAATTCTATCATTTTATGTAAACTTGTCTTTTCTTTCTTTGAAAACTATTTTTCTTTCTTCATCCAGTCTCAGGGAATGATAAATCACCATTCTAAAGCAACGTTTCACTGGTGAAGAAAGCAGACGATAACATATTGTTTTTTTGGGTTTTTTTCGGAAGAAAGAAAATTGGAATTTCAACAAATATTTTTCGAATACCTTTCGGTAGATGGCAACATCTGTTTTTCCATTGTTGTGTTTTGCAACTCTAATTAAAACGCTTGGGAATAAACCAGGATTGAAAATTTTCGAATTGAATTGATGCAGAATATTACTATAGAAATATTTTAGAAAAACTAATTTCACTTTTTTTGTTCTAAAATAAATTATTCACAATTCAAATACAAGCAGACGGATTTAAAGTCTACACAAAGAATAATGAGATAAAAAAATGAATCACATATTGCTATTCGAATTTTGTTTAGATTCCCTAATCTAAATAAACACTTTGTAATCAGTAAATAGTAAACTTTTTATTTTTTGATTAAATAATACAAAAGAATAATATTTATGTTAAAAATAAAATGAAAGAAATTTTTGTGCGTGCATTTGGTACACTAATCTTTGTGAAATTTTTAATATAAATTTGTTCAAATGTAAATATTATTCTGAAAGAAATATCTTTAACAATTTTACAGAAATTTAAAAAAAAAAACATCCATTGCATTCAAAGAAAATTTTAATCCACTACGATTTTTATTGAGATTGCACAAAATTATTAAAGTATTTCAGATAAATTTAAAATTAGTAAAGTAATTTTTTAATGTTTACCGATTTAATATTTATTGTAAATATCATTGATAGATAATTTATAATGTAATGGATTAATAACACATTTGATATCTTATATATATTTTTCGGAAATTTTAATTTATTATAAATTAATTTAAACATTCTAATTTTTTATATTTTAAAAACTATTATGATATTTCCGAACTAATAGATTCTAAAATAACTTTAAAGAATGCATTTTTTTCAGAGTTTTATTTTATTTTGGGAATATATTACGAACTATCAAATATCGATTGATGATACTATCAATAGATAGTAGTATTTTAAGGGATAGATTGAAGTTATTTGTTTTGAGTTTGTTTATGCGAGCTTGGGTTTAAAATACATGTTAACAATAAACATTATTGTTAATAAATTAATTTTGTTCTGAACATACTCGTTATTAGAATGGATAAAACCAATGGTAATTTAAGATTTTGCGAAAGAATTTTTTTAAAGAAATTTAAAGTTTGCAAAATATTTTCCTTTTTAACAAACAGAAATTTTTTATTAATACATAAAAAATAAATATCATTTAATAGTACTTAAATCGAATAAATCATGAGCTTAATTAAAGTTAATAAAAATCATTTGTAAAACATTTACCTTTTTTTTTTTAAATATAACTAATATTAACAGTCTCCTTCAATTAGGGAAAATTAAATATGTAGGAAAAGAACCAAAATTTTTTTTTGTATCACAATTTGTTAAATTATTATTTTCAGCGATAAAATCTTAAAAATTTGTTTTTTAATTGTCATAGAATAAAAATGCTGTTTTTTAAAAAAAACATCAAAGTGCCAATTACTGTTCTATCAGGAAACTAATTTTAGTGAGATACTTTTTTGTTACTGTTTTTGTAACCTAAGTAAAAGCGTGTTTTTCCTATTATAAATAAATACGTCAAATTATTTTTATTCAGCTAGAAAATAACTATAAAAACAATTTTTAAATAGTTCAAACATTGCAATTGACACATCCGTACAAATAACAAGAATTTTATGTTAAAACACATATATGTTATTATCTACAAATATGCTTTGAACAAATTTTTGTTCTTTTAAGATCAGAATAATTTGTAAATGAAAGTACATTTAGTTTTAAATTTATATTTTACAAGAATAAAACATTTGCAAGATTGTGTATTAACACAAGAATTATTACGAGATTTATTTGCTCTTAGATGTGGATGTTTTTATTTTTTAATTTAAGTCTTTATCATTTTAACGTCTCAACCTATACTAGACTTATAACTGCTTCAAGAAGAGGACCACTTTCAGGATCATGGGAACACTTTAAGTTTTATTTACAAGCACTATATATATATATATATACACAAACACAGAATTATGGATTATTATACAATAAAAGAAAAATTAAAATCATGAACTTATCACAAGCGCACGATTAAATTACAAGTGCAGTTCACTCCAAAGTAGGAGATTTTCGGAGTTATCGAGTCTACGTCAAATCTTATAACCTGGTCTGCGGCAAACCATAATTATCAGACGGCTTGATACACGAAACCACAAGGGGTTCACTTTGAAAAATAGGCGGAAACTCAGGCCTATTCAGTCACTTCAGAGCAAAAAAGAAAAACATTTCTGATCGATTCGTCGCGTGGTCTATCACCCATCACGATGGAAAAATTCATGGTGTGTTCCATATTTCATCTATAATTATTTCGACCTGTGCAGGTCGTACAGACATTCGCTAATTTCATGAGTCTCATTATACATGATACCGAATAACTGCTATCAGATTTGAGTGACAAGTTTTACTCATTAGTACAAAACTCTAATTGCATGTAATACAACTACCCGCAATACTGCTTGTCTGCTGTCAAATTTGAGTGATGAGTAGTTATTATATACTTGCCAAATAACATGCATTCCTCATGGGAATGTAATGCCAAAACTCCTCCAGTGAGAATAACATGCTACATCATTCACAATTGTCGTGCCAATATGAGCAATGTCTTTTAGTAAATATTTTTATGGTAAAATTCTATATTATTATTGTATATGTTAGACTATATTCTATGTGTGTCCCTTGGAAGGGGGCTGTGTGTGGTCTCCGCACCAGACCGGATGGGTCAGAGCTGGGGATGAAGGGGATATATGTGGAAAGTATTTTAATTGGCAGGGGCCATAAAACACTTCGAGGCCAGATGGTCAAGAAATCAGTTGATCAAAACGGGGATTTGGATTTATGGACGGGGGGAGTGTCTGCCCAACAGATATAGACTCTAATACGGTGTCCGCAATCGCCCCCCCCCCCACCGAGAATGAAATATAAAATGGACGTGATGGCATCGCAGGGGACAGGGAGAAAGAAAAGAGACGAGGAACGGAGACTCCGGAGCTTGAAGGAAGATGGCTGAGAAGGTTGTACACCACCAGCGCAAAATATAGAGATATTAAACTGGGAGTTTGACGGCGATTCGGAGTGACTGGCTGCTCTGGCATACTTCGATGATTTCACTGGTGAACCCCTGGCAGCAGCGTGACTTGAAAGAAGAAAGTGTACAATCCAAGCTACATTATATAGTCAAGTTTCCCTTGGTCTCCTGCTGACACAAGAGCCCCATGAGCGGTTGGACGGAGCACCCTTGCTGCCAAGACTTTGATTTATGGTGCGTATAGACCATTATTATCACTAAAAACATTAAAGTTAATAAAGAAAAAGGAGCCCTTCTTCCCCAGCTGTCGTGGCAAATTATGAAACTGTAAGGTCAATCACCTTGTTATTATATTATTGAACTTTAATTTAGAATTGCAAGCAATTGTATAAGTTATATTTTATTTAAGGCATTGTCTGAATTATACTTTTATTGATAACATTAATTAAGTGACTTTAATTTCAAGCTTACTATTGTAAATATCAATAAATACATTTTTGTTTATATTTTAAATCATGAAATTTTCGTCTGTGTGTTATTTCACGTGTGTTTCCTTTTCCAACTTACATGAGTCTCTGAAGGCTTGCGAATTAGTTGATTTAAAATGTGGTATGGGTTATTGCGGAATTTCATAATGGTTATCGTGGGCTAAGTAAACGGTGTAGCTAGTTGTTTATAGGATCGGGTATTATTAATATGTATGTTTAAAAGTAAATGACAACACCACACAATCTTGCTTTATTAAAATCATAATTTGCTTTCTTATTTTGGTTATAATTAATTTAAATAACGATTAAGTATCTTATCATTAAATTCTTAAAGTAATTAGAACATTTAAAACACTATTAAAAAAGAAGTTCATAAGGAAAACAAACAGCGATAAATATGACATTAGTCAACATATTTGGTATATTAATTGTTTTGCTATATTAATTCCACCAAAAATTATTTTTTAATATGTATTTATTTACATTTTATGTACCAATAATTATATTTTTTCATATATCAATAATTATTTGACATTTAAATGGAGTATTTTCAATTTTTTTAAAAAGTATATATATATTTTTCTTCTACTCATTGTTTGTTCGTAGTAGTTCAGTAAATACTTTTTCAATGTTTATTTTATTCTATATTTTCATGTTATTACTTCATAAAATGTCTCTTTAATATTTTATCAAAGTTTATGACCATTAAATTGAAAATAGAAAAATAATTTTGCATTGATTTCTACATGAAACATTACTTCCCGTTGAATATTAATGCCATCAAAAGTATGTAAGAACCAAAGGTTTCTATAAACAAAACTTTAGATTTTAAATGATGCAATGATAAATATAAA
>BPLQ01013462.1:1004378-1042929 GCA_021605075.1 Caerostris darwini | reverse complement strand
AAATGACCTTTACTACGAAATCTGATTAATTACATCGCTAACTATCCATTATAAAAAATATGTAAGAACCAAAGAACACTATAAGCAAAAATTCGGATTTTAAATAAATTGATAAATGAAAGGAAAGCAATTCATCATGAAACAGGGTTCAGTCGCCAAGTGACCTTTACTACTAAATCTGACGAATTGCCCCGCTAACTATCTACACCACAGGCATAATTAATAACGTGGACTATATTAGACACGCTAACGTATTCTCAGCGAAGTAAACAGATCCCAGAAGGCTTCACCTGATTTCCGCCCTCAAACTCCATCCGTCTCAATTAATTAGCAACTGGGGTGAAGACATTTCCTCAAACCATTAGAAAGGCTGAAATGAATTGCCCTAACTTTGCTGCTCCCCCGAATCAAGTCACTGCAAAGTGCGTTTACTAACCGTTTAAGATGGTTGCTTGTTTACCAATCAGGCACATTCTTAGATATGCATATCAAACATGGCTTATTTAATGCTGTTGTTAATCTGTGCTTAAAGAGAGGGTAAGTATTTAGACCTTCATATGTATGAACAATTTGCGATTATAATAATAAAATATGTTATTATATAATAAGGTTATATGAAAACCTTATTCACTAATCATTAAATAAACTTATCATGTTATCTATAATATTTTAGATTAATTTAGTGGCTTAGCAGAGTTCTCGAGCTAGATTTACCGGCTGAGGAGCCTGAGGTTTTTTAGCCACCCAATACGCAAGTCGAATGTCCCCGCGCCAACTGAGTAAAAATATGTAAGAACCAAAGGACACTATAAACTAAACTTTAGATTTTAAATGATGCAAAAATAAATTTAAATGAAAACAATTCATCATGGAACAGAGTTTAATTGCCAAATAACCTTTATTACTAAATCTGACGAATTGTCCCGCGAACTATCTACATCACAGGCACAATTAATAACCAGGACTTTTGCCTGCTTGTTTACCAATCAGGGACATTCTTAGATATGCATATCAAACATGGCTTATCTCATGCTGTTGTTAATCCGCGCTTAAAGATTGTGTTCTGAGGGTAAGTATTTAGACTTACATAGGCATGAAGAATTTGTGATTATAATAATAAAACATGTTGTAATATAATATGTTTTTCATATAGTATTCACTAATCATTAAATAAACTTATCATGATATCTATAATATCTTAGATTAATTTCAATGGTCTAGTAGAGTTCTCGTGCTTGATTTATGGGCTGGGGATGCCTGGTTTGAAACCCAATACGCAAGTCGAATGTCCCCGCCTCATTTACATTAAAGACTAATGTCATCAATTCGTAAGATGGAATATCCTTTTATTGGGCTCAATGACATGTACCAGATGCAATGCTAAACTTGCAATATTAAAAATTTAGTTATTGGCCACACATATATGTTAGGAAGAGTGAAGATTCTCTACATAGAGGCTCAAAAGTTATCCAAGGTGCATAATCTCTTTCTTAAATACCTGGACACGCTGCGTATTGTATGGATATATGTCGTACTGTACCAAGTATAGTGTGGCACTTAAAAAAAGGTACTGAAGGAACGCTACATGCATCGTAATCACACAAAATTTTACATTTTAAGCAGCCTGATGGCCAACTGGCTAGCGCTCTGGCCTCTGCTACCACAGGCTTCAGGATACAATTCTGGCGGTGGCATTGTTGTTTTTTAGTGGTTCGAAATCCAAGATAAACTGTTGGTCCCTGTCAGTCTAAATTCTGCAAAAAATGACAGTAGAGTGCTAAATCAAACAAATCCACCAGCTCAATGCCGTGAGCCTTACTGGTAAGGTGCGCTATAGTTTGCGTTCTCGAACTTTGGTTCTCCTGTATCAACCGTAACAGTCTTTTCTATGCCCAGATTACTGTAAGGTTTATTCACAACTCGTGACAACTGTCTAGAAATAAATCCTCTCCAAGATAACTTTGGTGAAGATATCTAATGAAGTGTTCCTAAGAGTAGACCTAATCAGGTATTGTTGAGTGTACAAGTGCTATGCAGCTGAACAATTGTACTCCGCATAGTCGTAAGCTAAATGCATATCCACTAGTTGGGAGTTCGTATGATCTACTTTCCTTCTACTACTGTGTCGGTGAAATGGAGTGCCTCTTCAAAAATCCTATCGACAGCATCTGGAAATAATTTTCGGCCTAATATTGGAATATGTTTCCAAGTCGTTGAGGTACATCCTACTCTCTTAAGAATGTGTAGCTGTCTGATGGCCAATTGGCTAGCGCTCTGTACTTTGGTACCGCTGGTTCAGGTTTGAATCCTGGCGGTGGCAAGGATATTTGTTAGTGGTTCGAAATCCCCATTAAACTATAAGTCTAATTAGCATAAAGTGTGCACAAAATGACCGTAGAGAGACAAACCAAACGAAACCCAAAAGTCTGTAAAATTGGTGTTGAGATATTTTGTTATGACATATATAAAACAACATATTTTTTATAGTATTGCATATAGATAGGCATAATAACATTTACCCTAGTTAAAAAAATTAAAACAACATATTGTTTTATTTGATGTAGATAAACATATTTGTTAATTAAATTTAATGACATAAATAAACACAAACACGTTGTGTTTAAAAATGCAAATAAATATTATTTAAAGGATATAATAATTTTAGTAAAATAGTTCAATATTTTTTATTGAAAGTTTTATTTCAAAAAATTATCCAATATCATGATATTTACATAACTTTCAAAAATTATTAACCTTAATTTATTTGGTAAGCATGCTATTATGGTAGATCTTGCGAATCATCAATAATAACATTACGCTCAAGCACCAAAACTCTATTCCCATAATGAACTCTTAATAGGATTAAGCAAAATTATGTTACAGCCTTTCATCTCAAGATGCTTGCTAATAAAGTATGCATATATTTACGTATCGAAAATTTAGTCTTGAAGAACAACATTCATCGACATAAAGTTCTGTTTAATAACTTCAAATGCATTCAATGATCAAAGAAGACAGAACATGATTATGAATAATATAACTTAAGATTGGTAAGTTTGGCAGTAAAATCTATAGTATTAAGGTATTAATTCAGTAATTAGAAAAGGCAAAATATGTTTCAAAGCAGAATAATTTTGAGTTAATTATCTTGATAAGAACATTATTAATTCATAAGTATGGGAGCAATTCTGACATTTATTTTGATATCTACAAACAAAGTTATTAGTTATTAAGTAGGTTTATTTTGTAAATTTCCATATTTATGTTATTATTCAGCTACGTCAAAATATCACATTTACAGAACAGACAAAAATAATTTATGTTGATTAACAAATTATGAATAATATAATAAGACTAATAAACATTTTGACAAACTTAAAAGTCAAAATAATCAATTAATCCGTTTACACTACAAAATTGTTTTATTAAAAATATTTTTTTAAACATATTTATTTGCTACGTGATTTCAACAGAACTTTATATCATAGATATAAAAATCTGTTTAATCACTTCAAATGCATACAATGATAAAAGAAGACTAAATCTGATTTTGAATAATATAACTTAAGATTGATAAGTTTGGCAGTAAGAGCTTGAATATTAAGGTATTAATTCAGTAATTAGGTAAGGCAAAATATGTTTCAAAGCAGAATAATTTTGAGTCGATTATCTTGATAAGAATATTATTAATTAAAAAAGAGCGGAAGTAATTCTGTCATTTATTTTGATATCTGCAAACAAAGGTATTAGTTATTAAGTAGGTTTATTTGTGAAACAATTCTTTTCATATTTATGTTATTATTTGGCTACGTCAAAATATCACATCACCGACAAAAATAACTTATTGACAATTATAATTTATTATCCTGTGGGAATATGTTGTCTTGATTAGGGGTCCATGACGTTATCCGAAAATAATAGTTACATAAATATGAAAAGAATTGTTGTGATAACGTTTATTGTAGAATTTGGAATACTTCGTTCTTCATTTACGACTAGAATTTTCAAACTTTGGTATATTCTTTTCGCTATTGTATGTGATAACGTTTCTTGTAGAATTTGGAATACTTCATTCTTCATTTATGACTAGAATTTTCAAACTTTAGATATATTCTTTTGGCTATTGTATGTGATTAACGTTTCTTATAGAATTGGAAATGCTTCATTCATCATTTACAACTACATTTATCTTACTTTTGAATATTCTTTTAGAGATTCTTCAACAATTCATTCTTCATGAAATTTTTTGATAGATTCAACATATTCATGTGGCTATTGAATTTGGCCATTCTTATAGTATTCCAATCAATTGCTTCATATATCTCTTGCATAATTAAACATTGTCATATTCCTGAGTTTATTCATCCATTCTCAAATGTTCACACATGATAAGTTGAAATTTACCGAGCAGATTTCAGCATTTTTTTAAAACTTCACTTGTTAATTAACAAATTATGAATAATATAATGAAACTAATTAAAATCTTACTGACAAAATGAAGAGTCAAAATAATTAATTAATCCATTTACACCACAAATTTTCATAATTTTTTTAAATATATTTATTTGCTGCGTAATATGAAATTTATAAATTGTAAAAAAAAAAAATTATTAAAAGCAGTTTTTTAACATAATATGTGAATTTTTATGGATAAGCATTTTTTTTATTCAATCAGTGCTTATAATCATTTATACTAATAAGAATGAATTTTTTTTTTTAAATGTAGAAAATATTCAAAGAATATTAAATATGCTTTGCAAAATATGATTTAATATACTCTTTTTCCAATAAATGAAGGAAATTTTTTTTTAAATATAATCATTTGCTGAATGACTTCAAATTTTTTTGTAAAACAACATTATTAAAAGCAGTTTTTTACATAATAAGTGAATTTTTATGGATAAGCATTTTTTTTATCCATCATTGTTTATAATAATTTATAATAATAAGAATGAAAAATTAAAATAATTGTAGAAAATACTTAAAGAATATTAAATGTGCTTTGCAATATACGCTTTAATATATATTTTTTTCCCATTAATGAAAGAATACTTTTTAAATATATTCATTTGCTCAGTGATTTCAAATTTATTTGTAAAAAAACATTATTAAAATCAGTTTTTTACACAATATGGGAATTTTACGCATAAGCATTTGTATTTTTTCAATTCCTTCTATTAGCTCACACTCTCCCTATATATATCTTGTTCAAATTTTCATAAAATACGTTTTATTCATCCACTCAAATTCAAATACATTTTTTTTTATTTTGTAGTGGATGACACTTGATATTAATACAGTTTTTTTCAAATATTAATTCAGTAATTAAATTGAATTAGTTACTTTTAGTTTTTTTTAGATTTAAGTTGCATATATCTACTAATAGATGGCGCCAGATAAACTTAAAAAAAATGAATGAAAATCATTTATAAAGGACTTTCGGCAATATAGGGACAAAAAAGTAGGAATTGACTTAATTTTTTTTTTATATTACTTGTTTAATCAAAATATTAATCAATATTTATAATCATTTATAATAATAAGAAAGAAAAATTTAAATAGTTGTCGAAATCATTTAAAGAATATTAAATATACATTTTAATATACTTTTTTCCTATAAATGAGCGAATTCCTTAAAGACCAAGTGCTAACAAAGTCCAAAACTCTGCACTCAAACGTTTTTCTAATTGCATTCCAAAGACAGGCAAATATTTCCATACGCAAATCCCATCCTTGGGGAAAAACAGCAAACCCCCTGTTCCACCATCACCATTGTACGAGGTAATTAAGAGAGAAGAAGAAAATTATCGATTTTCTCCATCAAAAACTTCCGCTGGTGCAGGAAAAGAAGCTCTAGATAATGGATTGCCCACTCCGCTTTATGAACAGGCTGTGCAACTAGAATAGACGGTGCATAGTACATGGAGAGGATACTACACGGTACTATCGCTGCCGCTTGCCATCATAAATCAGCTCCATGATTTACCGTTGTCATGTGTAGTGTCTTCTTCGTTTATTCTTCTCCTCGTAATAGCATCTACAAGTATCACTTGATGCATAATGGGAGAGTGTGTGGTTGTCCTTCGTGGATGATGAGTTCAAGATTGGCTTCTTTTCATAACATGAGTGTGGTAACAAAAGCGATTGTGGTAAGATAATTTAATTGTTGCGATGCTCAGAGAAATTTTTCAATTGGTTAAAAGGGGCGTTTTGTTTTTGGAAAGATTGATGTTTCATTTAATTGGAGTTTTTAGTAGGGGAAAAAATCAATGTGATAATTTAATTTTGAATATTAACGTCAAAAATGAGATTTGAGATTTTATTGGATGATGTTGTTTGAAGAATAACGATTTTTTTTTTTAAATTTCTGAAAAAGAAAGGTTTGTTTGTGCCGTGAAATCCAAACAAAAAATTATTGGTTTTTATTTTAAATACTGAAAAAGTAAGCATTCAATCGGATAACTATTGTTATCGTATCCCTCATGGAAGGAGGGAAGAGGGGTGCAGATCTGTTCTGATTTAGCACCCGTAGGTAGAAGTCTGACTTCTGCTCCGTGACGCTCTTACAATCATAGGAGATCGGGACCTACGGCTTAAAGTGGATTCCGAACCACTACAAACATCCATGCCACCGCCGGGACTAGAACCCAAAACTTGTGGTACCGAATGCCAGAGCGCTAGCCACACGATCACCAGGGCGGCTCTTGATTTCAGATTTATAATTGGTAAAAAAAATTATTAAAAGCAGTTTCTTACACAATATGTGAATTTTTATGGATAAGCATTTTTTTTAATCAATTAGTTTTTATAATCATTTATAATAATAAGAATGAAAAATTAAAATAATTGTAGAAAATATTGAAAGAATATTAAATATGCTTTGCAAAATATGTTTTAATATATATTTTTTTCCTATAAATGAAGGAATATATTTTTTTTAAAATATATTTCTTTACTTTTTCAAATTTATTTATAAAAAAAAAACAAATAAATTTACATATTGTTAACATATATAAAATTTACTAACATATCACATATTGTTAATATATATATATATATAAATTCACATTCGCATATTGTGTAAGAAACAGCTTTTAAAAGCAGTTTCTTACATAATATGTGAGTTTTTATGCACAAATATTTGTATTTTTGTCAAAATATTTAATCCGTATTTGTAATCATTTATAATAATAAGAATGAAAAATTAAAATAATTGTAGAAAATATTAAAAGAATATTAAATATGCTTTGCAAAATATGTTTTAAATGAATGATTCTAAAGGAATGATTCTTAAGGAATGATTTGACATTAATATCTTAAGGAATGAATTGAATGATTCTTAAGGAATGATAATGAAATGAAGGAATGATTCTTATAAATGAAGGAATTCCTTTAAGACCAAGTGCTAACAAAGTCCAAAACTCCCGCACCTAAACGCTTTTCTAATTGCATTCCAAAGACAGGCAAATATTTCCATACGCAAATCCCATCCTTGGGGAAAAACAGCAAACCCCCTGTTCCATCATCACCATTGTACGAGGTAATTGAGAGAGAAGAATAAAATTATCGATTTTCTCCATCAAAAACTTCCGCTGGTGCAGGAAAAGAAGCACTAGATAATGGATTGCCCACTCCGCTTAATGAACAGGCTGTGCAACTAGAATAGACGGTGCATAGTACATGGAGAGGATACTACACGGTACTATCGCTGCCGCTTGCCATCATAAATCAGCTCCATGATTTACCGTTGTCATGTGTAGTGTCTTCTTCGTTTATTCTTCTCCTCGTAATAGCATCTACAAGTATCACTTGATGCATAATGGGAGAGCGTGGTTGTTCTTTGTGGATGATGAGTTCAAGATTGGCTTCTTTTCATAACAGGAGTGTGGTAACAAAAGCGATTGTGGTAGGATAATTTAATTGTTGCGATGCTCAGAGAAATTTTTCAATTGGTTAAAAGGGGCGTTTTGTTTTTGGAAAGATTGATGTTTCATTTAATTGGAGTTTTTATTAGGGTAAAAAATCAATGTGATAATTTTATTTTGAATATTAACGTCAAAAATAAGATATGGGTTTTTATTGTATGATATCGATTGAATGATAACAAGTTTCCTTTTTTTTTTCCTAAAGTAAATGTTTGTTTATACTTTGAAATTCCCACAAAAATTATTTGGTTTTTAGTTTTTCAATTTTAGTAAAAATTGGTATTTATTTTCAATATTGAAATGTAAGAAAGTTTCGCAGACAATCAGATAACTAAATCAGTTATGGCTGGTGCCAACTTAAGCAAATGCTTAACTCTAATTAATAAACATCAGTATCATCATAGCAATCAAAAGAATACAAACTAATTAACATAAACAAAACATAAAAATTTAATTAAAGACTTACAAGACATTAAAGATATTTTGGTGTGCAATTATTATTTATGGATAATTTTGAATATTAGATTTAAGACTGACAAATAAAATTTCGAAGATTGATTACCAGTCTAATTCATGGAGGATACCATTATTTATGAGATTAAGATATAAGATTTTATTTTATGATATTGATTGACGAATAACAAATTTCTTTTCAATTTCAGAAAAGCAATGCTTGTTTGTGCTGTGAAATCCACAAAAATAAAAATGATAGTTCTGAGTGGTATTTATTTTCTATATTGAAAAAGTAAGAAAGTTTTGCATACAATCCGATAACTGAATCGGTTATGACTACCGAAAACTTAAGCAAACGCGTAGTTCTATTCAATAAACATCAGTATCATCATAGCAATTAAAAGAATACAAACTAATTAACATAAACAAAACATAAAAATTTAATTAAAGACTTAAAAGATATTAAAGACATTTTGGGGTACAATTGTTATTTATGGATAAGTTTGAACATTACATTTCTGATTGCCAAATAAAGGTTTTGAAGACTAATTACCAGTCTAATTCATGGCTGATACCCCTAATTATAATGTGCTTTGCATACAAGAGTGAGGGTTCTACATAATACTGCAGTTTCAATAGTTGTAATTAAAGGGAAAGAGAAAGTGAAGAATTTTTATGGAAATTTGTCTTTAAAGTGCCCCAAAACTGTTGTTGAACCCTCGCTTTTGTATGTAGAGCGCATTATAATTAGTGGTATCCACTACGAATTAAATTGGTAATCAATATTTTATTTGTCAATCTTAAATCTAATGCTCAAAATTTTCCCTAAATTATAATTGTGTCCTAAAATGAGTTTAATTAAATTCTCAAATTTTGTTGATATTAATTATTTGAATTACACTGTATTCTTTTAATTGCTATGATGATACTTTTGTTTATTGTTTAAGAGATAAGCACTTGCTTTTGTTTCAAAACATATAAAATATTAATATTTCAAATTAGGTAGAGGTCTGACAACCTTTTATTCAAATGTAAAAAGAGATACTCTTCAATATCAATAAAAAAAATTATTAATCACAAATTATCAAGATTAATATAGCAGTATGATACTCACTAAATTTCCAAGGAATAAAAATGTATAACATTCTATTATTATATATGTTTTTTAATAATAAATGAGAAACTCAACGCTTTCATAAAAATTGAATTAATGATAAATTCAAGAGTGTTCAACTTACATAAAAATTTATATACACTTATGTCCATAAATTAAGGAATATTACACCACTCATCAAGCAATGCCCTCCGAAAATCCGGTTGACAGGTGGGAGGGGGTTGACGGGCTGCAATTCGTCGGCCAAGCATATCCCACTCATGCTCTATTGGATTCAAGTCCGGTGAGTATGCCGGCCAATCCATACGGGTGATATCCTCCAATTGAAGGCATTCGTCTACAATGTTTGCACGGTGAGGATGGGCGTTGTTATCCATAAACAGAAATTCCGCACCCATGGCGCCCCGAAACAAACGTACATGTTTTTCCAGAATGACATCCCGATAGATGTGGCCTGTCATCGTTACACTCTGAACATGCAGGTCAGTTCTGGAACCAAGAATAATTCCTCCCCAAACGAGCCATCCTGCGCCACCGTAACGGTGTCGTTCAATGGTGTTATCTTGGTGGTAACGGGTACCTGACGCTCTCCATATGAAAGTCCGGCGAGAAGCAGACTGCAAACTAAACCTGGACTAGTCGGAAAACATCACACCAGACCACTGTTGCGGTGTCCACAATGCATGCTCTCTACTCCAGGTTAATCGCAGGCGACAGTGAGTTGCGGTAAGTGGAACACATCTGACTGACCTACGAGCATATAGACCAATGTGCTCTAAGCGTCTGTACACGGTCTGCCTTGAAACTGTCGTACCGGTAGCTGAAGAGAGCTGACGAGACAGGTCTTATGCTGTGCTCCGTCTGTTTCTTTTGGCAGTAACTGCTAAATACCGGTCCTCATTCGGCGTTGTAACTCGGGGGCGACCTGTGCTGTAACATCTACTCACATTACCATCATCTTGGAATCGTTGCCAAAGCCTGGAGATGACACTCTGGGCGATTCCAAGTTCCTCGGATACTTCCAGCTGGGTACGTCCACATTCCAGTCGTCCGATAATTCTACCACGTAAAAAATCATCCAAATGCTTCCTTTGTGCCATAACTATGCGGTTATTGCACTGAAAGGCTTTTAAAGCGCTTGTGAACAATTTTACCTCTTTGCCACCATTCCTTATATACCCCTCTCTTACACTCTCGTCATTGTGACGTACTATCCGCGCCATCTGGTGGTTTCCTGTAATTTGCATATTCTTCTTCAAGATGTGTGTGATAATTCTACACGTGAAATTTTTATTTTAGAGTTCAATTTCTGTGTGATTCTGAATTATCCTTAATTTATGGACATGAGTGTATATATATATATATAGATATAATATTTTTACTATTTGATTAAAAAATGAAAAAATACAAGGAAACAAAAATTCTAATATTATGCTAACATTAATTTAATTTTTTTAGCAAATTTCATTGTTTATGGAAGTATTTATTTTGAAAAGTATCATAAAAACAAATATTGAATAGAGCAATAAATAATGAATAGTGCTAGCAAAACAAAAACGTGTTTTTAAATATTCAAAAGGAATCTAATTTTTGTTCATCTGCTTTGTTTTCTAAATCGGATTATAATTTATTCAAAAGTATAGGATTTCCTTTTTTTGAAAGTTCACACTTCAAATATTTATTGTAATATTTAAAATATAATAATAAATAGAAACAGATAACAAATATATTTTTTTAAATCGAATTTTTGAGACTGCGCAATTCGAAAATGTACAATCACTTCCTTTTAAGAATACATGGATTAAATATAAATAATAATTCATGGATTTTCATTAATCCATGAATTATTGTTTCTATTTAATTGATAGACAGAAAATATTAACACAATACATATTTTGTTCTGTTTATTAGAAGTAATAAAAAAATGTTACGTTGAATTCACAAAAATATTTTATGATGTACTTATTAATACACAATGAGATATATCTTTTTTGAATATTTAATTTATAATTTTTCTCAGAAAATCGAATAAGTTAATTTGTCAATATTTTTATAATTTGAAAATATTTATATCTTTATTTGTGATGGTAACTATAAAAATGCTCTTCCTTAAAATGTTTTATTTAATTTAAAACTAGAAGTATTGTTTATTTATTTATTATGACTCTTACTACTTAGAAAATGTTCCAGAATGATTAAAATAATTAATTTTTACTTTAATGACAGTAAATATATTTCCAGAATTAATGTATATTTTACTCCATTAATCACACAGAGTTTAATTAAAAGGGAAGTTAAACTGAATTTAAAACTATGCTCCAAAGTATATTTGGAATTTTTTCCAAATTATTTACATAGGAGTTTGTAAGTCAATGATGTTTTAATGTTGTGGAGAAATAGTTTGAAAAATTTTTATTTCCTTTTCCATATTTATTTTTAAAAATCATCTTTAATGAGTTAAAACAAAAATAATATACTTTCAAAGAAATTTTTACAAATCGCAGTTTTTACCGATCAATAAATAAATTCACACATTGGAAAAATATTATTTTTTATATTATTAGGCTATGAAAAGTATGAGGTTTCCTTATACATTTTGTCACAAAATATTTTTAATTTACTTATAGATCGATTACTTATTTTTTTACTTATAGATTTACTTACAGATACTATTATACTAAATAAAAAAAAACATTTAATGAAATAACATGGATTTAGTTGAATGATGCGAATAATAATTTGGATAAATCTCAAGCTTTTAATAAATCACGACTTTCACTGACCAACAAATAAATTCAAACATTAGAAAAATATTATTTCTTTTATTATTTGATTATGGAAATAATGAGGTTTTATTATTCATTTTTTTTCACAAAATATTTTTTAAATTACTTATAGCTAATACACTTCTAAATTTTACAGAAAAATGTAATTGAAATAATATGGATTTAGTTGAATGATGCAAATAATTATTTGGATAAAACTTAAGCTTTTAATAAATAATAGTTTTTGCTGATCAACAAATAAATTCAAATATTCGAAAAATATTATTTTTTATATTTGGTTATGAAAAGAATGAGGTTTTGTTATTCATTTTGTCACAAAATGCTTTTTAAAATGCTTATTGTTGTCACTCTAATAAATTTTACAAAATAATTAAATGAAATAACAATGATTTAGTTGAATGATGCAAATAAAGATTATTAATAAATGTAACTCAAAAGTGTTTTAATGAAAGGTCTTTGGATTTTAAGATAAAAGAACAAGACACACAAAAAAGGAATTTGCATTAATAATCCAAAATTATCTCAAACGGAAAATCTTTCATTCTTCCTTCAAACAAAGAAAATAATGAAGCATAAGAAAAATCATTTGCTTCAAAAGTGGTTATCGAATTGTGAAAAATGGATTGCAACTAAATGTGTGTTGATAAAAGATGTTGATATTGTCATACAAGTTTCTAGAAAATGATGACAATGCAAATAAGGATGAAATTTACAAAATATAATATTGATACTACTAACAATAAAAAAGTAATAAAAAAGATCTAAAATATTTCGCATCGTTGATCAACGTCGCCAATGTTTGCGAATAATTCACCCTCTGTTTACCTAACCAGTTTTCTCAGATTAAAAAAAAAGAAAGTTTAGAAGGAAACACAAGTTATAAATGAAAAAAAAAATAATAATATTTTAAGCACAGCTTATTAAATATAGATCTATTCTGAAAAAATAACATAATAACTCTTGTATACAATTTTAGCCAAGATAAAATTTATCTTTAAGTTCTCTAACCTAGTGTTTCTTGACAAAAATATGTATTTCAAGTTTACAAATCTAATATATAACATAAGCTCTTATGTAACATAATATATGTAACATATATGTAACATAATATATAACATAAGCTCTTATTTTAGTATTGTATCTGCAATTGTTTCTACAGGACCTAATTATTGTTTCCTTAATCATTATCTTTCTTAATATACTTCAGTATCCAGGTTTGTCAATCAGATTGCAACTGGGTATGGTTGGGTTAAGATACTTGATGCACAGGTTGGAGAACTCATAGCCTCATTTACACTCGCACAAACACCTCACACATACAATATTTAACACATTTAAAGACAATGTTAGATTCGTGGAAAAATTCAATGTAAATTCGTAAACCCGATACTCAGCTACGCGCATTATGCGTGAAATATACTTCCTATATACACTCAAGAGCCAAAACATTATGACCACCTGTTAATAACGAGTTGGCCCACCTTTGGTGCGCAACACAGCTTCAACCCCAGACTCTCCAGTAGCAGTTAAATATCACTTCCACCTGATCACGTGCCTTCCACGTCATCCAGGCAAGTTCATTGTAAAATGTAGGGGTGGTCATAATGTTTTGGCTCTTGAGTGTATATCTCTATCTTTACACATTTTTTACATGACCTGTATAAGTTATTAAATTTACAAAATAACAATAACACAATGTAATATTTAAAAAGCTGACTAAGATAATTTTATTTAACGAACTCATTTCATACCACACACTAACTTCAAGTCTCCCTTACACCCGCAATATTAATGGAATTATGATATAAAATAGTACTTTAAATGTAGTTAATGAAGCTTATGTTTAAATGCTGAGTGTCAAGAAAGCACCATATCTTGCATTTAAATGTTAACGAAAATTAACTGTAAGCATCATTTGCTGGCTATTTCTAACGTATCCATACTCCGTTATTTCATTAAGGCCAAGAAAGAGAGATTATCAAAAGACCTATAATTAGCCTGATATGTTAACAAAAAATGTCTTCTCCAATGAATTACTGCTTTAAAAATTCCGTAATGACAAGCTAATGAACCAATTAAAAAATATTCTCCGTTTTTCTTAAAGGCATCGCAGTAAATTGATTTACTCTAAGTGATGTATCCCTTTTAATTAAGATTCGTGTAATTAAGATTCGCATTTTATAATTAAATCTTCTATTAAGTAAGATTTAGTTTTTCATAACAAAAAGCTCTCTGGTAAGTATTAGTATCGCTTATACCTATTTTTATTAGCATTAATGAAGTATTTTGTTATAAATGTTTATGTTTATGCTTTGATTGCCATTATCTTCAATTTACCCCCATTGAATTGGCGAATAACTTGGCTGAGAGTTGAATAGCTCATTAGGTACTCAAATTAGCAAAGTCTATTTGAATCCTGCTAAGTGAAGTCGAACCGAATGCTTTTGTCTCTGTGAGGTGGATGAATATGATAAACTCGTAGGCTGGACGATGTGCAATGGATTAAAATTCTCCGTGGTACTCTTGGATAATACTTAATATTGTTAGGCGTTTGTGTTCTTAGTTGCGAATGACTACAGACCTAAGTATAACAGCTATAATAATATTGAAAATATAGATGAAAATCTTCAAGATAAATTTTTGATTTTTTTTTTTTACAAAACAATTCTCTGAATTATTTCGGAGAATTCTAAGTATTACTATGACCTCGAGTATTTCAAATTCAAACAAACATTCATTTTTCATTGTCAAAACCTTTATTTATTCAATTTACATTGCTATCATTTTAATTTTTAAAAATGATTTTTGATTAAAAATTTCAATTTAGTCTCTTATACACTATGTGGAAGAAAGTGACGGGACACGACACTATAACGGCATAAACCCATATTTATTAAAATTAATAGGAGGTATGGCCTCCTTTGGCTGCGATCACAGCTGCAACCCTTCTGGGCATGCTTTCCACTAAATTAGCCACAGTGGCAAGAGGAATTTCCTTCCAAATGTTTAACAGGAAGTTCCATAGCTCAGGCTTGCTTTTGGGGAGTAGAGTGCAGGCCCTCAACCGACGGTCCAATTCGTCCCAGAGATGTTCAATTGGGTTAAGATCAGGGCTCTGCGCCGGCCACTCCATGCGTTTAACGTTTTTGTTCACATACCAATCAAGAGTCCTCCTTGCAACATGGCATGTTGCGTTGTCGTCTTGATACCAGCAATCATCCATACCGTACGTTGCCCACAAGGTAGGAAGGACATGATTGTCGAGAATATCACAGTATCTTTCGGCATTCATCGCACCATCAACCTTCACCAGTGGGCCAGCCCCATACCAGGAGAAACAGGCCCATACCATCAATCCTCCTCCACCAAACTTTACAGTTGGGACGACACACTCGGGCAAAAGGCGTTCTCCTGGTAAACGCCATACCCAAACACGTCCATCGGAACGGAAAAGGGTAAATCGTGACTCGACACTCCAAAGGACGCGTTTCCAGTCATCCAGAGTCCAAGTACGGTGGTCTTTGGCCCATCGAAGGCGCGATTTCTTGTTGGTTTTCGTAATCAAAGGCTTATAGGCCGCCGAACGTCCAGTGTAACCTAACTTATGGGCCTCGATACGAAGAGTCTTGGTCGAAACGGCCCCACCTGTGGCTTGTCTAAACTCATTAGCGATGTTATCCATGGATGTTTGACGGTTACTTTGAATCTCCCTGCCGAGCACCCGCCGGTCCCTGCTGGTGAGAACTGTAGGTCGTCTACTTCGGGGTTTGTTCTGACAGTGTCCCTCAGTCTTGTAGCGACACACAACATGTGCTACAGTTGATTTTGAGCAGTTACGGAGACGGGATATCTCACCTAATTGACACCTTGGCAAGATGCAATCCAACCATCACACCTTTCTCGAACTCAGACAACTTTTCCCGTGGCGGCATCTTGACAAAAATCAACTCTAGTCGACTTCACAGAGTATTTATAGGATATGGTTGACACGTGATACCTATTATTGCTCATGTGTCAGCTGTATTGTCGACTTTTCTACTTTTCGACGGGTGTCCCGTCACTTTCTTCCAGATAGTGTAGAACAAAATTTTCATATATGTGAACCATGTAGTGTCTAAATTATATAATTGAACCACTTTACTTAAAAGTACAAGTAGATTTTTACGTGCAATTCCATACTTCAACTCAAAGTTGTTCTCGCTTCTGGTGAAGGACATTTGTTTGACGCAATTCTGATTCTTTTCGTCGAATTCTTGATGGTTTTATTCGCTTTACCTATTCATTTTCTGTTTGTTTATTCTTTTCAAATTCTCGCTGTCAAATTCTTTTTTGGTTACCTGTAAATGTCGTTTATTTTTGCGGATTACTTTTACCTTTTTAAATTAATTATGTTGTGGTAGTTAGAATTTCGATGGCAGAACTGTAAACATGCTTTTTGTTTTTGTTTTTCTTTGTTCTTTCGGAATTAATGTTCTTTCAAAATTCGTTTTCAGTTATCAGTTCGAATTTTTATCGAAGCATTTTGAAGTTCTCGCGTTTCCTTTTCGCACCCTTTTATTTTCGTGGTTTTTTTTTTTTAAATCCAGATATTTATATGTTAGGTTTGCACTAATTTCTTATGTTTTATTTTTGGAGTTTCATTTTTGTCGTCTTTCTCTTTTTAAATAAGGGACTGCTGTATTGGTCACATTAATTCGTAGGTGCTAATGATATTAATTGACTGGAATTTTTTTTCTGTAAGAACAAATGTTAGTTTGTTACTGGATTTCTGTCTGTGTGGTTTAAAAAAAGTTTTAGTGTTTACTTAAAAATTTCACTTCATTTTTTTTCTTTATTTGGTTGTCATTAAATGTAAGTTTTTTTTAAATTTTTATTTTAGTAATTTTTTTACAGGAAAATGTTTGCTCTCTTTGAAGCAAAATGGACCGTTTAAATTTAAATGCAAGCTTGTGATATTCATATGTCAGCAATTTTAAAAATTTACAAATGCCTCTCAAGTAATAGCATAATATTTACTATGCTTCTTGCATCTGATAATAGGGAAACAAAGCCGAAAATTTTCATCTGGCAAATGAAAATTTATTTCTCAAATTGGTCGGATATATATCGTGTCGACATGTTCTCCAGAGTTAAATGTATTAGTTAAATTAATTTTTTACATTGTTATATCATATTTTTTGTTGGTCAAGATTTGAATAAATGTTTAATGTTTTTTTAACATTTAATTAATCCCATCTATATATATATATATATATATATAAATAAATTGCCAATAGATATTGAAAATTCTTCTAACAAATCTGTCTGTATGGTCTGCATTACAAAAGAAGTAAAGACAATCCAAAAGCTCCATTCTGTGAATTCTGTCTATTCAGTCCAAATTATTCAATTAGCGTTCATCTATTCAATTCCTCTTTGTGGTTTGAAAAGTGTGTCATAATGGACGTCACTTTAAAAGTCAGGATTGATTAATAACTTAACTTTTCTAAAACTGTCTTAAGTTTCTTTGAAGTTCTTTTGAAACGCAGGAGACAAGACACCACTTGGAACTAACAGCTGCCTTGAGGCAGTTCCCTGAATGCAGAATCTGGTCAATGAGAAGAATTTAAATGTTGTATAATAAATAAATTGAGAGATAGATGGAATTAGGCATACTGAAACAGAATGAGAATTTATTAAATGATGTGAAGTGAGTTGAGGGGGGGGGGTTAGAAAAATAAGATGCCCTAAAGTTGTATGTCATCGGGGTAACAGCATTTCATACATCATTCAACAGAAGAGATCGTCAACCAGTCCCAACCCTGAAGAATTATTCACTTCATAGAATTCAATGTCCGGAAGAAAGCTGATTACTGTTATCTGGACATCATCAATAAACTGATGAACAAAGAATTGCTGAGAGTGATGATTGGAAAAAAGAGTTCGAAACTGTAGCCCCACTGTAGTAAACGGCGACAGAATTGGGTACCCAGGGGTATAACAGGGTGGGGCAAAGTCAGACTTTTCCCTTTGGGTGCCCCATGTCTTTATTGCAGAAAGTTCAAGGACAAAAAGAGAGAAAAAGCCTTAAGTTCGAAAATGTATGTTTGTTTAAAAAATATCTATATTTTACCTAGTGAGAAAATAAGGAATCAAGTTTTAAATACTTGTTAATATTTATTTATAGAGAAAAAAAATTAGATTATAATGTTTGCTATTACAGTGATTGTAATGTATAGTAAATGGTACTATATGAACTTTGATGTAGTAATTAGTCAAAAGGTTTCTTTGCACGCTTCCGATGGTTATTTGATATTTATCGTGATAAATTGTTTTTATCTTAATTAACTATTATAATCCCAAAAACTTCCGCTCTTATTTAATGCAATATTTTTTTTATTGTAACTGATATTACTTTGTAAAATCTAGACTGTCATATGAACATAAATTTTTATTTTTATGAATATTGTGTTTATTTTACGGGCCTGAAGTTATCACTTGTACCACAAGATTCTGGATTTTAAACGAATCTGTCGGGTCGGTGGTGTTTAATTAAGGTGGGTTATTTATGTATTGTGGAAAAACACAATGTAAAAGTATTAATTTAATTAAGTATTGATGGGATTTGTATGGTGATACTATCGTTCTTCCCGTATGGATCCGGATTAGATAGCCCCACTGTAGTAAACGGCGACAGAATTGGGTACCCAGGGGTATAACAGGGTGGGGCAAAGTCAGACTTCTCCCTTTGGGTGCCCCATGTCTTTATTGCAGAAAGTTCAAGGACAAAAAGAAGCTGTAGTTTTTACCCTTTATCATGACTCGTCACAGGTTCATGGACTTGGACTAAATGATGCTGTCGACCAAGTAGAATAAAAAACAACAGCACAATCGCGGAGTTAGGGAATGCGGATCCTATTAGCAAGAGTTATTTTAGATTAAAAGGTAATGATTGATATTAATGCAGATGTATTATGAAGACAATGAATTATTCGTGAAAGATATCAGTTTACTTATTTTATTTTTAATTCCACAACAACACACGAAATAAAAGATTTATTTATAATTTAAATAATCAAAAATTAGATGCGTCTATTTAAAAACAACAACACATTTTTATATTTTAATCAAAGGATCTGAAAGTACAATGGATAACAAGTTGAATCCGTACCAGTTGGTTCTCTGAATTAAGATAGGTTCGGCTTTGCTTGTTGGGATTCAACAAGCAAAGCCAAACCGAAAATTCCTGTATTTGTTCTCGGAATGGGCATGGTAAATCATTAAGCTGAAAATTTATTTCGTTGTATTCAGACAAGACTCTTCTCCTGACACGTGACTCAGTGGCAACGTGTATAGTTGGTGAGCATTAGGGCTGAAGTTCAATCTACTGGCAGTTTTGTTTAGAAACTATTTCAAAGAACGAGAAGACTCGATAGCGTTTGTGATGTTCAGAAACTTGTCTCGTTAGTCGGACTACTTGGTGAGAGTTTTCCGGGTTTTCTCCCATATGATACACAAATAAAGGTAGTTCCCCCTAAAATGACCTCCCTCAAGGCACTGCCCTCCTTCAACGACACGGAGACAAGCCAGACTTCTACCTTCGGGTGCTCCATCACAACAGAAGCTGCCCCCCCCTGCCTTCCTCCTTCCAGGAGGCCATACTTGTTCTTGGATTTTTTCTAGGTGTTACAGTCGTCCAAGTGGGATAAGAAAAAAAAAGTCATCAAACCTGCCATCTCTAAGAGTACTTACTCCAAATTTTAATGGCCAATAATAGTATACCATCCAAATTTAAAGTAGCCTATCCATGACTCATCCCAGGTAACGCTGAATCTGCTTTATAACTACTTTTATAGCAGCGAACTATCTTATAGAGCCCGGTAATTGACAAGCAGCAACATATATTAGCTTTATTCTTCAAGATTTTAATTATTTTGTGTGCAGTTAAGTTACAGACTTTTACATTAATACTGAAAAATGTCACACTTTCAATTAAGATTCAGAGCACTCCTTGTGAAATTAGTTTATGTTAACGTTTAACGGTATTGGGGCAATTTTATGACACTCTCGCGAAAATCGGATGAAAATTTTCTCATTTCAGAGGAATTACTTCCTTCCAGACTCTCTGCCAGGAATTTCCCTGATCTAATTTAATTTCCAGGAATACGGGAGATTCTGATTATAGATAAAACTCCGGGAATTTTACAGACCCAAACTAATCTGGAATATTGCCGAAAGTTTTAAACCAGATTTACGCCTGAAAAGAAATATGTTTTACACACGCAAAATATAAGTTAAGTTTCTTGAACATTTATAGAAATTGAAATTTTGGCATGGTTTTAGCCATATATTTCTGACAGACGTATATTTTCTACAAGTGTATTTGTAAACTCGGAGAAGTCATTCTTTTAAAGGTGATTATTAATAGATGGTTAGATTAATTAATACGAATTTGCTTTGAATAATATTGTAATGAAAATCAGTGTTCTCTTGATTTAATTGAATAATAATTTACTTTCCAAGAGCAAAGCTTTATTATAATTTTAATAATTAAACGGAAAAAAATCAAGCAAATAAATAATAAATAAAAACGCGATTACCTATTACTAATATTGCACTGCAATAATTACTCCAATGCATGAGAGCAAAAAAGTAACTCAATAGATTCGAAGTTTAATAAACACTGTTGTAGTTCTTAGGATTTTTTAATAAACTAGGACGTTAAGAATTAAGTCGTCTAGTACTGTTTAAGTAGTCGTATTGTGTAAATTCGAGAAAGATCGATCAGCCAACTTTGCTAAGCAATTCGCCAATCCTGTTACCAAAGTCGCCAACTAGGAGATAATTTTCATCTTTTGTCTTGTAATATTCTCATTTAGCGTATTTTTTTTATTAAAAAATTAGGTAAATTATGCAATTTAATGAACCAATATCATCAGAAATACTAATTAATAAAAAATAAAAATTTACATATCTAAAATAGTTTTGTAACAATATCATACTTTAATATAAGTCTAATAACAACTAAGTCATAACTAGCCAACTAGCCAACTTTGCCAAGCAATTCGCCAATCTTGTTACCAATGTCGCCAACTAGGAGACGATTTTTTATCTTTTGCCTTGTAAAATTCTCCTTTAGTATATTTTTAAGGATCAAAATCTTTTTTTAAAAAATTAGATAAATTAAGTAATTTAATGAACCAATATCATTAAAAATAAAAATGTACATATCGACATGTAGTTTTGTAACAATATATCATCATACTTAAACATGTCTAATAACAGCTATTACTAAGTTAAAAATATTTTTAATCGATAATGTAATTGTATTAATATTTTTATTAAGATTAAAGAGATTGAAATAATTTAAGTAGTCTTTTCGTATAAATTTGAGAAAGATTGATTAGCCAACATTGCCAGAAAATTCGCCAATCCTAGTACCAATGTCGCCAATTAGGAGATAAGTTTTCTCTTCTGCCTTGTAAAATTCTTCTTTAGTACATTTTTAAGATCAAAAGCTTTTTATTAAAAAATTAGATAAATTAAGTGATTTAATGTACGAATATCATCAGAAATACTAATTAAATATAAATAAAAATTTACCTATATACAAGTCTTATAACAATATATTATTATTTCAAAAATACTTTAAATCAATAATATAAGTGTTTTAATATTTTAAATTACCCATTAGGATTAAAGAAATTGAAACTTTTTTTTTCTAATGCAGCTACACCGGGACCCTTTTATTCCATAAGCGCTGCACCGACGTTACTCAATTAGGGACAAGGGGAGCATGTAACTTGAAAACAAGCTATGGACGTGGAGTAACAATGCCTCCGCAACGCTCTAGGATCATATTAGACCGGGATCTACTGTTTAAAGTGGATTCCGAACCACTACAATCATCCATGGCACCGCCGGGACTCGAACCCTGTGATACCGAACGCCAGACCGCTAGCCACTCGGCCATCAGACCCCAAGAAATTGAAACGAAAATAAACATGTTGTTCTAAAAAGTATGTTCTTTGAAATTCGATTTAGAAGAAAAGAAATTAACTAATAGGAAATTATTATTTTGTGCATTGTGTCAAATAACATACGACCTAAAAAATAATAAATAAATATAGATAACTGCATTGAATAATCAGTGTTTTTTTTTAAATCTGTGTATTATTTTAAATCATGTTAGTAGGCGTCGGATGACCTTTCAGTAGGCCTTTAGTTCGCCTGAATTAAAAGCATCCGAACATATGAAATAGTATATTTAGCAACAAAAGTTTCTTTTTACCTTATTTTGTATTAATTCGATACTAGTCCAAAACAAATGACGTTATTTTGCAAGAACTAGAGTAAGAGTATTTTTGGAGACAGTAAATGTATTTTCATCATACAGTACAGTTAATTTGAGGCTAAACAGAAGTAAGTCTAGACTAACAGAAATAACTAAGATACATAGAAAATAACTCTAGTTCTTACCAATTTATTGTTATTTCTGTACAACAATAAATTTGTAAGGATAGAGTAAGATAAACTTTGGAGACATAAATTGACTTTTCAACTTATTTTTCAGTTAATTGGAGACTAGCCCAACAGAAGTTACCAAAAAAAAAAATACACATTCTTTTACATAAGTGTGTAAGAATTGGAGGGAGACTGTTTTGGAGACATAAACTATATCTTCACCATATTTTACAGTTAAATTGTGACTATCTTAAAAAAATGACAAAAGATACAAATTCTTTGAACATAAGTTCGCAAGAATTAGAGAATGTTTTAGAGACAGAAATTATATCCTCAATCTATTTTACAGTTAATTTATGGCTAACTTAATAGAAATTACTAAAAATGCACATCCTTTTACATAAGTTTGTAATAACTAGAGTATTTTGGACACATATATTGCTTCTCCATCGTAATTTGCAGTTAGTTGGATTGAAACGATTAAAAAATAAGTATTCTTTTTAATTCAATAAGAATTAGAGAGACAGAATTTTTTTAAAACAAGAATTGTCTTTTTATCATACTTTATATTAAATTCGAGACTGTTTCTAATTTAGATAATTCTTTTTGCATAATTTTATATAATTCTAATAGAATTAAAGAATTTTTGATCACCTAAATTGGCGGTATAAGTTGATACTTTTGGTGAGATATTTTTAAATTATTTCGAAACTAAAGCAAAAGAAATAGTCATAAAAAACAACTAATTTTACAACTAATTTGTAAGAACTGAAATGCATCATTTTATCTCATGAAACATGTCACGTGTTACGTTTATTGTAATGAAAGAAAATGCAGTGCAAAATCAAAATTTTACATACTTCAAATATAATTATAAAATATTTATTCTATGTTTCAGCGAAGGTATATGTTATGGGCAATTACTAGTATTGAATCTTAAATTATAGATGGAAAATATTTGCCTAATGGATTTGTTATTTAAAACAGGCGTTTTCTAGAATGGTACAAATGATAAAATTAAGCTTATAATTAAATTGTCGCCAAATTATGTTTAATTTTGACATAATAGTTATTAGAAATAAAATTCCGTATTCAATTTTTTTTTTCCTGTTTCTTTTCTAAATTATTAAAAAATTCATTTGAAACCTGATAGATAACTTGAAAACGAAGATTTTGAATTTTCAATCTTAAGTTCAAATGTCCATAGTGAAGACAATAACAACAAAAAATGTATGACAAATTAATTTTAATAAAAATTATTGTTGGTTAAATATAGTACTATAAATACAACGTTCTAAATACTGACAATGATCTTGAATGCAGTTTGTTATACAAGATCCAAGTGAAATGAAAAACGCCCAAAGAAAACAAATTCTACTATTGGTTAAGATTATTTTCTACATTTTTGAATGGAATTACGGATTGATGGAATTGAAAAAACACAAATTAAGGATTGAAGAATTGATTCTTTTCGTAAAAATAATTATAAATAAATATTGTTTCCAAATGTTTGAAATTATATATTAATATATAATGTATTATTATATTGGTAGTATGGGAACTCATAATAATTTTATTGCTGTTTTTGAAAGACTAGTAATTTGACCTACATCATTTGCTATTATGTAATTTAATTTGTCTCTCTACGGTCATTTTGTGCACACTTTGGACTAAATAGACCGAGACCTACAGTTTAACGTTGA
Source organism: Caerostris darwini (assembly GCA_021605075.1). NCBI lineage: Eukaryota > Metazoa > Arthropoda > Arachnida > Araneae > Araneidae > Caerostris > Caerostris darwini. Next base: position 1,018,505 of record BPLQ01013462.1, on the reverse strand, counting down.
TTCTGAACCAACTAACAAACATTCATACCACCTCCAGGATTCGAACCTGAAACCTGTGGAACCAAAGGCCAGAACTCTAGCCAATTGGGCATTAGGCCGCGCTATTGCTTAGTAGATTCATTAGCCAGAGGATAGATTCATTAACCAGCATTAACCATAGGATACCACATAGATCCTGATACACTCTATATACAATTTTATAATGCAATTTTGGATGATCACATCCGGGATGGCATCTTATATATTCTTTCTTATCAAACCAATTAGAAGTACTTTCTGATCCAAGGATTTATCGTTCCCATTCCTAGATATTTTTCTTTAAGGATAAAGGAAATTTCTAAGTCAGTATTATTAAGGATTCCGGTCCATACGGCTTACAGACATCGGCATTTCCTTAGCTGTCTACTGATCCTCATTTTAATTGATCACCTTAAAGGAGTGCCCTGTCAATCTTTCACCAAACGAGAATGCTTATTTCGTCACGACATTGACAGCTACTTTGTTATTTCTTTCAAGTTTGGAGAAAACCTTAAGATATTCTCTTTTGAAGTACTATGCCCAATATATATAGAGTACTTCATCCGCCATTATTACATCTTTTTTCGAAGTTTTGAAATAATAATTTTCATTGGAACAAACCATATGAGGTGTATTAATATTCCCTCGATATATATTTTTTCTTATTAAAAAATCAATATTTTCTTAATTGGACCTGAATGGCCGAGTGGCTAGCGCTCTGGCGCTCGGTACCTCGGGTTCGAGTCCCGGCGTTTGGGGATGTTTGTAGTGGCTCGGTATCCACTTTAAACCGTAGGTCCCGGTCTAACAGGATCGCAGAGCGTATTGTTATTCCGCGTCCGTAGCTTACTATCTTCAAGCTACACGCACCTCCTGGGTAGTGCTAAGTGGGTAACGTTGGTGCAACGCTTACCTTAAGGCATCAAAGACAATTGTCTAAGTGTTTCCCAGCTGCAGTAGAACAAAAAACATCTCCCTTATCAAACGAATCAGAAGAACTTTCCGATCCCTGGATTTATCGTGCCTCTCCCCAACATAAATATGAGATCTTTTGGTCCGACACTATGGCTCTCCTACATCGGAAATCGAAAGCGTTATCCATCATAACATAGGAGTTCGCAAAAAGGTTCTAACTTGCATTCCAAAGACTAACATGTGAAAGAAAATATAAGTATCTTTCTCCACCTGAAGAAATAAGTACAGCTGAAAAACAATACTTCCTTTAAATACTTCAACGACCCTTAAAATTACGTGCTAAGCATTTGCAGCGATATAAAAAAAGCGTTAATTGAGAACAGTACTTTTTTTCCTCTATGCGACGAACTAGATCTTCTTGTAGAAAAAGAAAAACTACCAGCCAGAAAGAAAAGTGCAAAAACAATTCGTGTTTTGAATACTAAAACAGGATCAACCGAATTAAACTACAAAAAAGAAGAAAAAAAGTATCAACAAAATATCCTTTTAAAGATATTTTTCTTTAAGGATAAACTCCTTTGAAAAGGAAATTTCTGAGTCAGTATTTTTAAGTATTCCGGTCCGTACGACTTACAGACACTGGCATTTCCTTAGCTGTCTGCTGATCCTCATTTTAATTAATCACTTTCTAGGAGTGCCTTGTTAATCTTTTGCCAAATGAGAATGATTACTATGTCACGATATTGACAGCTACTTTGTTATTCTTTTCAAGTTTTAATAAAACCTTAAAATATTCTCTTTTGAAGTACCATGTCCAATATATATCGAGTATTTCATCAACAATTGTTACATCATTTCTTGATGTTCTGAAATAACAATTTGGATTAGAATGAACCTTATGAGGCGTATTACTATTCGTTCACAAAAAGACTTTAACTTGTATTTCAAAGATTAACATGTGAAAGTAAATGTAAGTATCTTTCTTTACCTGAAGGAATAAGTACAGCTGAATTAGAGAACTTCTTTACAATGATTCCTGTAAATACTTTAAAGACCCTTAAAATTACGTGCTAAGCATATGCAGCTATATATAACAAAAAGAAGTGTTAATTGAGAACAATTCTTTTTTTCCCTCTACGCGACAAACTAGATCTTCCTGTAGAAAAAAAAAATTACCTGCCAGAAAAAAAAAAAAATACTGTAAGCCAGAACGAAAAAACAATTCGACTTTTGAATACTAAACCAGGAACCACCAAATTAAACTTGAAAAAGAAAGAAAGTATCAACGAAATATCCTTTTGAAGATATTTTTCTTTAAGGATAAAGGAAATTTCCAAGTCAGTATTATTAAGGATTCCGATCCATACGGCTTACAGACATCGGCATTTCCTGTAGCTGTCTACTGATCCTCCTTTTAATTAATCACCTTAAAGGAGTGCCATGTTAATCTTTCACCAAACGAGAATGCTTATTACGTCACGACATTGACAGCTACTTTGTTATTCCTCTCAAGCTTGAAGAAAACCTCAAAATAGAGTCTTTTGAAGTATTATGTCCAATATATAATGAGTACTTCATCCGCCATTATTGTATTATTTTTTGATGTTTAGAAATAATAATTTTCGTTGGAACAAACCATAGGAGGTGTATTAATATTCCCTCGATATAAATATTTTCTTGTTAAAAAATTAATATTTTCTTAATCGGGCCTGAATGGCCGAGTGGCTAGCACTCTGGCACTCGGTAACCCAGGTTACGGGTTCGAGCCCCGGTGGCGCCAGGGATGTTTGTATTGGTTCGGAATCCACTTTAAACCGTAGGTCCCGGTCTAACAGGAGTGTTGAAGAGGTATTGTTACTCCGCGTCCATAGCGTATCTTCAAGCTACGTACACCTCCTGGGTAGTGCTAAGTGAGTAACGTCGGTGCAGCATTTGCCTTAAGTCATCGAAGACAATTGCGTAAGTGTTTGCCAACTGCATTAGTACAAAAAAAAATATTTTTTTAATTAAATTATTTTATTTTTCTAAGAAGGAAATGTTACTTCAAAGAAACTTTGAATTTTTTAAATTTTTTTATAGAATGCATGAATTTGGATACGTAATCGTAAAAACGTTAATGCTATACTTAACGTTAATGTAATGCGTAACGTTAACGCTAACGTTAATGTTTACGTAATTGTTACGTATTATTGATAAAACATCTTTGAAAACTCTTACAAAAACGCTTTCTTTCTGTTACAGCATTTAAGAGCTACAATTCACTAATCAGTATTATGACGTCTATATCTTACAGAATGATGATTTTTTATAAAGTTGTTGAGCACCATGGTCTTGGGCAAGACCAGAATCACAAAATTTACAAAATCATGCAATGCCAAATTATGGGTATTGAATATTAGTATTAATAAAGAAAAAAAAAGAAAGAAAAAAAAAGAATGCATAAATTAAAATTACATAAAAGAGTAGTGTCAAATAAAGTGTAAGAAATGCTCTCTCCCTAATGTATAAGGAAAAAGCAAAACTTCCGTGCTTCAATGTGTAATATATTCCCTATGAACACATATCTGTGAGCAAAAACCAGCATTTGAAAAGTTAATAATCAATTACAATGCACAACAATGATTAATTTGAACAATTCAAATTCGAATCCTCCAGGGGTATCTGCTGCTGCCCTCGATTGGGATAACATGTATAAGAGTCTTATATCGACAATAATTTAATCTAGAGACAGTTTTCAGTATGTTCTCTAATACAACTCCTCCAATGAATGAAGACTAATGGCCAATTGGCTAGTGCTCTGGCCTTTGGTACCACAGGATTGAGGTTCAAATCCTGGCTGAAAATGGATCTTTGAATGTTTGTTTGTGGTTCGGAACATAGATGGTTGTTAGTGGTTCGGAATCCCCTTTAAACTATAGATCCTGGTCTAATTAGACTGAAGTGTGCACAAAATTACCATAGAGTGACAAATCAAACCAAACCTTCAATGAATTGAGATCAGTTAACTATTAAAAATACATTCGAAATGTAATGGCTTTCTTTAATTACAAGTCGTTAAGGTTTCTTGCAGTACATATCACAAAGTAAACCAATATGTGACGAAAAATAATATATTGAAGTATGTAACCAGAAGGTATGTTAGTTGGATAATTGAAACGCCCCAAGCCAAAAATTGATATGGTAATTCAATAAGTTATGGATTACATGGATGGATAATATGGATAAGTTACCATCTGGATAAGTTATCATAAGGATTGTCTCTATATTTAGCTTGAAGAGAAGGCATAAGCACACATTATACCCTAGCAGGTCCTCCTCTAAGGAGCCTAGTTGAATAATCAAAATAATTAAAAAGCTTTCCCATTGTAAAGTCAGCATAAGCATATGTTGTAAAAAGGCTTTAGCTGAATGATTGCTTATGTAATGCTATCAATATATTAAAACAAAATGTTCTTCTCTACATTATCTACAACCGTCAAGTAATTGCTTAAAATTATTACCACATCATACTTACCAAATAAATATCTACATGTTCCACTGATGCGTAAAATATTTTTATACTTATTTATCTAAGTTAAAGTAGTTTATTGATAATTTAACTATATTCCTTAAATTATCCTGTATACATATTGAATTATCTGAAGTAGCGGTAACTAATTAAATTTCGCAGACACCATTATAAGTTTGTAAATCAAATTTTAATAAAATCTCCCCTTTGTAGAAAGATGTGAGAATTCGAGTATCTGATCAATTTATCCTATTTAAGAGAGATCAAGTAATTCATCATGGTGTGAAACAGTACCAAACTTCAAACAAAGAGGATACAGAATCTAATTAATTCTAATAACACCGATTCGTAAAATCCTTTTACGAACACTTTATTCTTTTGACGCATTTCATTGTCTTCAATGTCAACATTTCGATCGTTGCTTAGCAACGGATGTTGAATTATAGAAGAGTAAATAATTTAAAAGCAGTACATCACGATTTCGAGAAAATGAAATGACTAACCATGATTAAAGAGATACTCTTTAGTATACTTCAAATAGACAGCGAACATTTTAATAGCTCAAGATATTAGATGTCAAAGTAAATAAAGGTAAGTGAAATAGTAGGGTCGTTATGGAAACCTTTAATGTTTGGTATAGCAATGGTGGTTATTTGTGCATAAAATGCATAATTTCAAGGTCTAAAACTATTGTTGCAAGATTGTCTCAGAAATATTTAAATATTTTCTTAGTTTTAACTAACTGGTGGGTTTATTTATTTATTTATTTTTTGTTTTGTTCTGAAAAACATTCCAGTACGTTTGTAAGAGTAAATGTTTGAAAATACTACTGTATTGAAGAATGAATTTGTGAATAGCTTATTTATTTGCCATATTTAAATCATTGAAAGACTACAAACTTTTAGTATTTTTTTCTGTTTCATTCAGATTTGCATTGTATATAGGGTGATTATTATCCACTTTCAAAATGCTGTAGAAAGAAAAAGAAACACTCGTCACAATGATTTCAAATTTGAACTGAAGATACTTGAAGAAGGTCAAGGTCATACCAATTTGGTATGATCTTGCCTTGGTGGATTGGCTTTCCACTAACAGTTTCACAACTGTTGAATGACTTGAAGCAATTTTTCCGTCAAAAAATCGAAACAATCAAGCACATTGAACACTTCAGTTGGTTTAATGTGCAACTCATGCCTAATACATTGTAATTTCGATTCAAAATATCACTGCCAGCCAAATTCACTTTCTTTATGCCACTTACAGCGTCATCTATTAATACAGTTTGGAACTTTTTTGATGCCGTACCGTTTTCCCCTTCTTCAAGTATGTTCAGTACAAATTTGAACTCATTTTGACGAGTGGTTCTTTTTTTACAGCATTTTGAAAGTGAATTATAATCACCCTGTATTTATGTAATTTAATATCAAAGCATATTTATTTGTTTCCATTTTGCTCTACTCCTTAAAACTAAAGTTTCATAACTGTATTTTTTTTTACAAAAACACAATTCCTATACAAGAAAAACAATTCTGTAACTCTGTTTGGGGACATATTCTACTATGAGCAACACTAACAAAATTCTAACATACACCAAAACGCACAATGGTCTTCTTCGGCTTATGCAACATAAAAAAAACACAATTGAAATCCTTGAACTTCTGCAAACTATTATCATCAGACAAATCAACAAAGAATAGTTCAGCACCTTCTGCATCTCAAAGAATTTACGAAGAAAATAACTTCAAATTTTTCAAAATTTCACTTTTCCTAATTTGAAGACCACAATTGCACATAAGTCTAGGAAATGAAGTAATACGAATCCTTAGAATCCATAAAATGCCCCCGCAGAATACTCACGTAATCTTTGTTTACGTTTTTTCTCTTTCTCCTTAAATTTTGGCTAAAGTGTAATTTATCCCTTAATCTTTAGGTTTGCCAAACTTTTATTTCAGTTCTCACAGGCGACAAATTCCCTTCAAAGCTGATATGTTCTAACAAACTTGCAATAACCAACTACTAATCTTCTTACAGATTAAACATGATCAAAAATAGTGTATAAGATTTTAAGAAGGAATTTTAAGGAATCAATTTTTTACTCATCAAATACAGTTTCGCTTCATAATAAATTTTTTGCAGAAAATTAGAAATACGCATTAGATTTATAATTAATATATTTTATCCTATTTTACTTAATTTTATTATAGAAATTCATGTATAAGTTCAGCCATTTGAATTAAAATCAGAACTATGATTCTCTGACTCATCGCAAAAATTTTCTAGATCACCAACCAATACAACGCTGTTACTATTAAAATGTCTTCACTTTACCTCATAACAGAAATTAAATGTAAGTCATAATAAGCAATAAACTAACAAAAAGTGTTTATTTATTATATGCCAATCCTTTGGGTGCTGAAAAACATCGAGACAAATGTCTGTAAAACAACAGGAAATCAAGACAGAATGACCTTGCCAGACTTACGATATCACGGGAGAACTCATGTTTACATTGCAACATTACAAGGTAGCCTAAAATATTAATATTTTTTGTAGAAATAAACATTAATATTTGCACCAATTATTTGGTGGTGAATTAGTTCGTTTAGAAACATTACAAATATGAGACATTGACATTGACATATATGACATTTTACCTCTTAGCATTATCATACGTGGATAAACGTATGATAATGTCAAGAGGAAAAATGCCTATTCACAGACAATAGAAACTTTTGTAACAGTGAGCTGCATTACCATAATAAGCAATAAATAAACAAAAAGTGTTTATTTATTATATGCCAATCTTTTAGGTGCTGAAAGACTTTGAGACAAATGTCTGTAAAACAACAGGAAATCAAGACAGAAGGATCTTGCATGACATATGATATTACAAGATAACTCCTATTGGTCTTAGAAGAATACAAGGTAGCCAAAAATAATATTTTTTTTAGAAATAAACCTTAATTTTTGCACCAATTAATTCGTCCAGAAACATTAGAAACATGAGATGTGTATAAACTTGTAATAATGTCAAAGGGTAAAATGTCTATTCACAAACAATATAAACTTTCGTAACATTGAGATGCATTTCAATATAAACAATAAATAAACAAAAGGTTTTTATTTATTATATGCCAATCCTGTGGGTGCTGAAAGGCATCGAGACAAATGCCTGTAAAACAACAGGAAATCAATACAGAATGACCTTGCCAGACTACTTGCCTTGCCAAACATTAATTTTTGCACCAATTAATTCGTGGTGAATTAATTTGCTCCGAAACGTTACAAATATGAGGCGTGGTTAAACGTGTGATAATGTCAAGAGGTAAAATGTCTATTCACAGACAATGGAAGCTTTTGTAACTGAGAGATGCATTGCCGTAATTAGCAATAAATAAACAAAACGTTTTTATTTATTGTATTCCAATCCTTTGGGTGCTGAAAGACATTGATACAAATGTCTGTAGAAAAACAGGAAATCAAGAAAGAATGACCTTGCCAAACTACTTGCTATACTACTTGCCTTGCCAAACATTAATTTTTGCACCAATTAATTTATGGTGAGTTAATTCGTTCCAAAAAGGTACAAATATGAGGCGTGGATAAACTTATGATAATGTCAAGGGCTAAAATGTCTATTCACAGACAACGGAAACTTTTGTAACAGGGAGAGGTATTGCCATAATAAGCAATAAATAAACAAAAAAGTTTTTACTTATTATATTTCAATCCTTTGTGTGCTGAACGACATCGAGACAAATGTCTGTAAAACAACAGGAAATCAGGACAGAATGACCTTGCCAGACTTACGATGTTACAAGAGAACTCATGTTTGCCAAAAATATTATTTTTTCAGAAATTAGCATTAATTTTTGCACCAATTAATTCGTGGTGAATTAATTCGTCCTGAAACGTTACAAATACTAGACGTGGATAAACTTGTAATAATGTCAAGGGGTAAAATGTCTATTCACAAACAATAGAAACTTTCGTAACTGTGAGATATATTGCTATTATAGACAAATCATATAGAAGTAGGCAATATTTGTGTTAGTTTTATTAATATTTTGCATTTTTCGAATTTGATTTACTTGTTTCTTGTTATAATTACTCTTTATGTTGGCAACAAAATCTTAAATGCACGTTAAAATCATTTAGTAGCAAGCAATAGATGGCATAAATTATATTTAACATTTGCTTTTATTTGATTCTGAATGAAAATTTCAAGTATTCCAAAACTTTGCCCTTTGCCTCGTCGTCGATTAAAGTTCAAAGAAAATTGAAGGAAAACCGATTTCGTGTTATTTGAAGCGAAAAATTAGATACTGTGATTAATTGGGGATAAATGCTAATTGAACGAGAAAAGTCCAATGCCAATTCTTTCTTTGCAAGGATTTCGAAAAACAGCTAGCTCAGTTAAAGTGTTGTTTCTCTTAACGTAGCAGAATTAACTGGCGTAATTTGCTTTCGTATTGCAAAAATAGCGTAGGGAGATAAAAGTTTCGATTCGAACTCAAACTCTCAGACAAACAAGAAAGAGAAAAGTAATTTGTCAGGATTTGTACTTCAGAAAGGCAAATGCATTAGAGACTGAAACAGAAAAAGATAGTAAGGAGTTTGAGTTAACACATGCATATCAGTTGAAGATGTTAGATTTGCAAGATATATGGAAATTTAAAGGCTGATCAGAAATGTATCTATGGTATGAAAATACATTATTCGAAGATTAAAGTCTTCTGTTTTTCAAACACTAGTGCATTTACACTGATGGGGAAAAAAATCCCAACGCCAAGAAAAAATTATTGTAAAGTAATGAAATTCGAACAATGCATTTTTCTAATTGACATGTTTAATTAATTAAATTTTAAAGATCACAGGTTAATTTAACATCAAGAAAATGCATTACAAATGTAAAATGCTATTACATTAATAGCCGGTATAACTACCAGAATTTTGACTGCAAGCCTGCAAACGTGCATGTAGTGTGTCATACAGGTGTCGAATATCCTTTTGTGGTATGGAGTTCCAAGTTTGTTGTACTTGTTTTGTCAATACTGGGACGATTAGTGCTAGCTGTAGATTATGCTGGAGTTGCCGTCCAATAATGTCAAATATATGCTCAAATGGAGACAGATCTGGTGATCTCGTAGGCCAAGGTAACATGTTGTCACTCTGTAGAGCACGTTGCGTTACAAAGTGGTATAAGGGCGAGCATTATCCTATTGGAAAACTCCCTCGTGAATGATGTTCATGAATTGCAGCACTACAGGTTGAATTACCAGACTGAAGTACAAATTTGCAGTCAGTGTGTTTGGGATAACCATGAGAGTGCTCCTGCTGTCATAGGAAATTGCTCCCCAGACCATGACTCCAGGTGTAGGTCCAGTGTGTCTAGGCCGCAAACAGTCTGGTTGCAGGCGTTCCTCTGGCCTCCTTCTGACCAACACAAGGCCATATAAGACAGAACCTGCTTTCATCCGAAAACACAACAGATTTCCACTTCATCCTCCAATGAGCTCTGTCTTGACACCACTGGTATCGCAAACGGCAATGGCTTAGAGTCAGTGGAAGGCACGTTACAGGGCGCCTGTCTCGGAGCTGTGCTTGAAGTAACCGATTTCTAACAGTCAACTTATTTACCAATTATTAAATGGTACCAACTGCATCTCGAATTTCTACCGCAGACGCAGTACGATGCGCCACAGCTGTATGCTGAATACGGCGGTCTTCCCTCTCAGTTGGGACACAAGGCCGTCCAGAAACCGGTTTTCTTGAGGCAGCACCATCCCTTGACCACAGCTCCCAACAATCATGCACAGTGGACACTTTCCGTCCAGAAAATCCGCCTTCTCTTAACCCTATTATAAGCTCTCATTCAAAATCTGTAAGCTGTTGATAATGGCTTCTTCGTCTTCTTAAAGGCATTCTTGGCTTAACATCAACTCAATATGTCAAATTTCAAAGCTCAATAACGCTCACGAACTTTACAGCACGCATTTAAAGCAAACCTTATTTGCATGTTCCTAGTGGCACTACTAGCGTTACACATATGCGAAAAGCGCGAAAATTGAATCGATGTCATCTTTCTGATGTATAAACACGCCTACTAGATTTCGTTTATCTAACACAAGTTTTTCTTGGTGTTGGGATTTTTTTCCGTCTATATAGTATAATATAATGAAATTTCGTTTGTTAGATTTTATTATGTATGGATAAAAAACCTCTAAAATTTAATTTACGAATTAATAGAGCTGTAATGCGTTTCTTCATTTTCTTTTAATTAGCAATTAGTAAGTCCTTCAAATTCTTCGATTTAGCACTTCGATCGATATCTTCACATTAGTATCTGATGTCAAAATCTTACATATAAACAAATTTGAAAAAGCTGAAATAAATTAAATATGTTAAGTATACATTTAGAATTTCAACAGATTGTTGCCAACATATGGTATCAAGCCAAGTATAGAGGGAACATATTATGAATAACTAAGTTATCTCTTGTAGAAATTTTTTTATTAGTGAAAATATTTTTTTTCTGTCTGTTCTAACATCTTATTCGGTCCTCGAACAACTTATATAATCGAGTAAAGTAAATAAAAGTAAAAAAAAATAAAAAATATGGAAAAAGACGCAGTTCTGTAATTCTGTATTTATCTTTAGAACAATTATTACAGATTTTTTTCATACCATTGCATTAACTATAAAACTAAAACGTCCTCTCTTGTTAAGCAGGTGTTTATTTCACTGTTCAGGTATAAGTCTAGGAAAAATAATGTGGGCAGTTATCGTTAATGTAATAGGATTACAAACTATATTATCTTTCAAAAAGTCATTGAAATATGGAATCTTTTATTTTATGGGTCTTCTTATTAATTTAAAATTAATCAGACTTATGAGTTAACAGGAGTTATAATCTATTGCTTCAGTTTCTTCAATGTTTCACCACATGTTTGTATAGTATAGAACATCCTAAATTAATTGTTATCTTTAATATAATAACGATACACCAGTAACTGATTATTATATCAGTTACTAAAATCAGTTCATAAATTCGCTTTTACATATCCTCTAATCTGTAAAATCGCAGAAAGTGGGCCGTTAAGATTTGACATCAAAACCTTTTTTCGCCGAAGTGCTCCAAGTAATGGGATGCGATTGTAAGTGTACGAATTGCAAACAGTACAATAAAACTGGGTTACAACATTTGGCAACTTATCGCATAGTCGGCGCCCCACCAAAAAAGTTGCCAAATACCAATGGCCCCTATTCTGCGATTTGGCTGTCTAATTGTCGACAGAAGAAATTGTAAAGCATTATATTTTGACTATTTTTAATTTAATCTATTTCCGCATAATATCACGATAAAAATATCACATGCAATGTAGCATATTTAGTTTTTCTTTTGGCAACATTAAATTATTACTATGCTGTTTAAAAATTTTCTAATATGTTTGATTTAGCTTAATTTTAAGGGACAATAGATCCAATTAAAAATTAAAATCTTTCAATAAAAAAAAATGGTAATCTTAAAATAACTTAAATAGATACCATTTGTTTAGTCGCTATGCTGTTATGAATTCTCCTGAGGAAGTACAACTTGCGGATCTAGATGAAAATAACAACACCGGAAATGAAATCAATAGCAATAGGGATCTCTCAAGAAATATCTGTGGTCCCAATTATGCTTCTGGCGACGGTCCGGAGATCATTACTGTCAGAGATGATGAAGATTCTGCATCAGTGACTTCTATTGATTCTGAAGATAATAGTAATGAAGAATTTTCGGACAGCAAAAGAAACTGGGCAGAATTACCCTCGTTGGCAGTAGAAAACATATATTCCTTCCTCAGTAGGACTGATCAAAGCCGCATGTCTTTAGTTTGTTCCCGATGGTCAAGAGATTACGGCACTCCATGCGTTTGGAAGACAATGAAATTCTATTTACCAGAACACACCTGTTCCTCAGAAGTATATCCAGAAGTGAGGTTCGCCCGCAAGTATGGTTCCATGTTTCGTCATGTGGAAATTATCTGTAAACGAGTCAGGGCCCATCTTCTTGGAGTAATATGGAAGCAGCTGAAACTCTTTTTGCAAGCGATGTCCTCAAAATCCCATCTTATCTCTATCAAGTTTCTTAACATGGGAAATTACTTTAGTCATTTAGATGACTTCATTCACAATGATGTGTTTAAGGCAATTGTTAATTTATTCCAATCTCAAGAGGCACTCAGAACTGTAGTATTTCAAGACAGTCGCTTAACTAGGAACGAAGCCATGGAGCTCCTTAAAGCAATACATCACTCTGACAAACATACTATCAGGGTCCTTAACCTTCGAGGGTTTGTCGTAGATGGAGAATCCAATGAAATAAACACTAGTTACTTGCCAAATCTGTCAACAGTTTGTTATAGAATGTCAGGCATTTATAATTTTGAATTAGATTACACTCAAATGTTTGAGGACATACTTTACCATTTGTATGAAAACCTATCCTCTGGCTCATGGGAAGTTGATATGAATAGGCAGGACGAGTCACATGAGTCAAATTTGACTCTCTATTGTGAAGGTAAAAGAACACCAGATTTCCGAGGAATACCATCACACGTTTGGAAATATTTTTTTAACGTTTTCCCTAACTGCAGGGTGAAGATGGATGTAACAATAAATTCTCAGCTCACCAATGAGATAGAAAAGTTCTTGGTGAAAGGTTTACGCATACATACTCTGGATTTTCGGTTTGACAAACCTACTTCTGCACGTAGGATAGATATCAGTACAGTGTTTAGACATCTCCAGATGGCAAAACATGTCGATCATTTGGTGGTTGTAAACATCCTCTGGATGCCTTCTATTGCAGATTTTGCTGGATCTCTTACTAATTTCATCCAATCTTGCAAGATGCTCCAAATTTTCCACATACATGCGCGGTATACATCTGATGGAATTGAAAGTGTTCTTAAAGCATTGCTAGAAAATCATCCTCCAACCTTGAAATCGATTACAATGTGGTTTAACTATTTGCGAGATGATGAAAATGACGGATACTTGCAAGCGTTATCAGAAGAATATTATCCATTGTTGCAGGTTCAGGGTATCGAATTGTTTTTGCTTGCCGATCCTTCCCGAAGACTTAGAAGACGCCAATCAAATGTAATCGAGCAATAATTCATAATTAGAATCACTATAAAATATTAACAATTCTCTAACTCATTTTCTATGGACAAAATCTTATTCACAATTATAGACAATAAAATCAATTTTACACTTTTGCTATTATTTTATTTGTCATATTAACAATGTTAAAACTTTTTTTCAATTCCTTCTATTAGCTCACACTCTCCCTATATATATCTTGTTCAAATTTTCAATCGTTCATAAAATAATTTTATTTATCCACTCAAGTTCAAATACATTTTTTTGAACTTGTAGTGGATGATACTTGATGTTAATGCAGTTTTTTCAAATATTAATTGAGTAATTAAATTTAATTAATTAATTTTATTTTTTTTAGATTTAAAATGCATATATCTACCAATAGATGGCACCAGATAAACTGAAAAAAACGAATGACAATTATTTATAAAGGACTTTCTGCAATATAGTGAAAAAATATATTACTTGTTTTATGTATATTTTTTATATATTACTTGTTTTATACATATTTTTTATATATTACTTGTTTTATA
>BPLQ01013462.1:800108-995946 GCA_021605075.1 Caerostris darwini | reverse complement strand
CACTCCATATATACTGCAAAGAAATCTGTTAATAATAAAACCGATTTACAAACAATTTTTATAATTTATTAAAATAGTTGTAACATTTCGGATTTATTTTTACATTGAGAAAAATAATGATATTTCCCTAGAAAAAGGAAGAAATATTTTATATTTATTCAATACTTTAAGAGAAGAGAAATAATTACTCCATTTATACAGCTAAGAAATCTGTTTCTAATATTTTATTTTAACAGATTTTTCAGAAAAAAATAATTTTTTAATTAATTTCTTTAGTTTAAAAAAGAACATTTTTGATTTAATATGATAATACACGCATCTTAAGAAAAAACTTAAAAGAAAATTAACAACTTTTTGGTAACGAATAATAGATTTTGCAAAATAATTACAAATTTCAAAATAAGCAGGGAACAAAATAATTTCATTTTTTTTATTCGAATTGAAAATAAACTTAAATGAGGTTTAATGTCAATTACTTAAATATTTTCAGATCATAAATTAAAAAAGCTCTTAATTTAAATGGACAAAAATTCTTATATTATTCATTGAATGACATATTATTTTGAAGATTTAGAAAAAACTAACTCTAATTAACTTACCTCAAAAAAATATATACATATTGGACTGATTGCATACGCATATGTGTCAAATTTATATTTGATAGTGGAACAAAATACAATTCTAAAATTATGAATTGCAAGTTGTTTCATCATAATAAAAATCACAATTATTTACGCACATTAATGCAGTACTATAATTCAAATATAATTAATATCTCAAATTGTTATATTATATCCAAAAATCACGCAATCTATTAAAATAAATCTAGGAAAAAAAATCTACGAAAAGGTCTCGCTCTAAAATGAAATAATTATTAAAAAAAATCAGTGGATAGTTAATAAATATTTAAATTTTTAAATTTAATTTATCAGCCGTACTGATACATTAATTAAATGAAGCGATACATTTTTCAGCATGATACGATAAATGTAATTCAGTTTGTTCTTCGAATCTGGTTCAGATTTAAAAGAATTTTTATGTTTTGAAAGAATATTAAAAATTCATTTATTAATTACGTAACCGTACTTTAAAATGCATTTTCAATTTTGCACATGTAATTTGCATGCATAGATTGAGCAAAAACGTCTTTCTGCTCGAGCAAAAATGTAATTAGCAATTAATTTAATTGCTGACTCTCTGACAGCAATTTTACAAAACGTTCGCATATTATACGATCCCGGAATTTTCCCAGGACTGCAGCGATGAAATAAATTGGTGGCACTAATTTCGCGCAAACACACTTAGAATTTGCGATTGGCATGCTTTTTTTGCGTTTTTTAAAGATTAAAATTTGTTTTTAACTATCAAAGAATGTTTACAAAGAATGTCAGTCAATGATTGTTTTAAAAATAATTATTTTTAATCTTCTTTAGGATGCATTTTCAAGAGGCCTTTTTTTATTTAGCAATATTTTATATTCTATTGTTTATTTAAAAAGTACGTCAATTGGCAAATTACGTCAGTCATTTAATTTCTTGATTGCCAATTTATAAACCCTTTTTGATGCAATTGCGCTGAAAAAATAGTTTAGCTAATTTAAAATTTTAAATTGTAAATATCTACTGGTTAATTAATATATGCATCGAAAAGTACGATTTTACGAATGCATTTTAAAAAAATTCCACTCTTTTTAATGTGTTTATACTAAAGAAAATTTGATGCAATAAAAATTGATACCACAATTCGTCAGTTGTTTCATTTTTCTTTTATACGCACTAAGGTAAACAAATCCTTATTTTTAAAAAAAAATTTATTCTTTATAATTTAAAATATCGAGTGAAAAGAAATAAGCGCTTCTTTGTAATTCAATAAACTTTTATAAATTCTTAATTTAAAACAAATTTAAATTTAAAAAAATCATCGCGTTTTACCAAACAACAAGAATTGACCAATCTTAAAAATTGCATTTATATATACCGTCGTGAACAAACTCAAAATACATTTTCAATGAAATACATTTTCAAAAAGTAAAAAAGTGTATAATAATAACATGAAGTTCTTAAAAATTCACAATTTTTTCTAAAAACTAATTAGTTTTATATTTAAATGAAGTATGCAAAACTTTAGTATAATGACTGACCTTTTCCGGTAATGTCACAGAAAAACTCCGGTACACTGTACCACCACCTTGGCCCCAAAGCCTCGACGGACACATGGAAAAGTGACAGGCGAGAGCTTCTTTCCAAGCGGGGTGCTCCCAACCGAATAGTGTCTTCGGCAAGTGTCAGCCGATATCTGCGGAAGGGATGTGAAAACTGGGGTGGAGAAATGCTAGGGATCGTCTGACCGGGGCGCATGCGTGTGTGGGTGGTGATATTCGTTCGCCATGTTATCAAGAAGGGGGAGGACGAGGTCTGGGTTTAAGTTCCACTTATAAGATTTTACCACTCTCTGGAAAAATTAGATTGAAAACGTTGGGGGTTACATGATCTGAATTGGGGAAATGATTTTTCGGGGTAGACGTGATTGAGTGGTAGAACTCAAGGTATGATAACGGTTTTTTTTAAGATAGCAATCTTTTTTAGATGGATGACCTTTTGAAAAAAAGCAGCTTTTGGTATGGAATTTTGAAGAAATTTTGGTTGGTAACAATGCCAAAAACTTGGAATTACAGGAGAATTACAGACAGAGTTCCACAACTGTAATGGAATTTTGAAGAAATGTTAGTTGCAATGTCAAAAATTGGATGTTGAGTTTCAAAATTTTCGAGTTTCAGTCATTCTTTTTTTTTTTCAGTAATTCTTTTTTTTACAATAATTCTTTTTTTTTCAGTAATTCTAATTCGAGTTTCAGTAATTCTTTGCATCAAGTTTTTAATTGCATCTTTTCAAATCTCACAACATCTTGCAACGGACTTAGAAGATAGACAGAAAATGTTAAGGGTTACATGATCTGAATTGGGGAAATGATTTTTCAGGTAGACGTGATTGAGTGATAGAACTCAAGGTATGATAACGGTTTTTTGCAGTTTTTTCAGGATAGCAATCTTTTTTAGATGGTAGACCTTTTGAAAAAGGCAGTTTTTGGTATGGAATTTGGGAGAAATGTTAGTTGGTAACAATGCCAAAAATTTGAAGTAGAGTTTCAAATTTTATCAGTAATTCTTTACATCCAGTTCTTAATTACATTTATTTAACTGTCATAATATCTTACAACGGACATAAAAGATAGAATGAAAATGTTAGGGGTTACATGATCTGAATTGGGGAAATGATTTTTTGGGTAGACGTGATTGAGTGATAGAACTCAAGGCATGATAACGGTTTTTTGCGTTTTTTCAAGATAGCAATCATTTTTAGAAGGATGGCCTGCTTTTGTAAAAGGCTGCTTTTGGTACATGGAATTTTGAAGAAATGTTTGTTGGTAGCAATGCCAAAAACTATGTCGAGTTTCAAAATTTATCAGTAATTCTTTGCATCAAGTTTTTAATTCAATTTTTTCAAATCTCATATCATCTTGCCACTGACGTGAAAGATAGTTAGAAAATGTTAAAGGTTACATGATACGATTTACATTTGACATGATACGATTTGATACATATAGGATTTATTAACATGATTTGTTGGAGTTCGTGTATAGATAACAACAATTTTAAAGTATTAGTTTTGAGATTTCATGTGAACAAACGATTTTCTGGTTTTCTTGATTACAATATTCTTTAAGTAGATTCAATTTTGAAAAGTTCTACTTTGTGTGTCTAGATCCGAATTGAGTAAGTTGGTAGTGATATCAAAAACTCTAAGTCACCTATAAAAGTTTGTCACTGATTTCTTTATTTAAAAATTTTAGTTGTGTTCATTCAGATACAACTTAGAAAATTATGCAACGAAAGAGAATAAAATTAATTTTTAGATGATTAATTAAAGTAACCGTTCCAAGCAATTAATACGATGTGTTCTAATATTAATATGATAGCTATTTTTAGCTGTCAAATAGCTTGTAATGTATCTGCATTTTTATAAAATGCATTGGAATACTGTAAATTTCGTTTTAAAAAATATGCATAGATAAACGAAATACAATTGGCAGCATTGTTTTGATATTCATTTTTTCTCATTTTCCTTAAAAACTGAAAATTTTAATAATAATTATTAAAAAAAAAAAATTCTAAAATTTCTAGCAATAAAATTACAAAAATTTTACAGTAAAAAAGCAAACTTTGTACTTCACATTCAAATATATTTAGTAGATCATAACACAAAACATGCCTTGATGTATATAAATACATTTTGAAAAGATAAAGTTACAATTACCATAACAGAAATGAAGTGATTCCTTGTGTCTTTAAATATATATTGAAAATTATTTCTGTAAATTTATTACTACAAATATGTGGATTCATTTTAACGTAAGCTTTTTGTCTAATGTGATGGCAATGAATGTATTAGAAATCAAAGTGATTTCCTATAAAACATATTTCAATTTCCTATTATTAGCCCATGGTTATTTTTTCTGAAAGTTTGTTACTCTTCTGTACTTTGAAATATGTCATAAAATATTCATATTGTCTTAAGGTGTTACTCGATTTTTATTTTAAGAATTATAATATCTCCAAAAAGTTTTCAGTTATTACTCCTCCACATTTCTTGTCGTATGGGAGGACCAGGCAATTTGAATAACGATGCAAGGTACTCTAATCAACACCAAATTTATTCTTTTTGTCAAAGAGCAACAGCAAAGCGTGCTTTATAAATAGGCGGCATATGTGACATATTTTTGATCAATGCTCACACTTATTCAGTTGGCGTTGAAATACGGAGATTTTAAAATTTCTGTCATATAAAAAATAGCTTTATTGAATGAAACCAATTATGGGAGCTACTTAATCTAATGGTGTATTTAATAATATGAAATAATTATTTATGTCTACAAGTACGTTTGCAAATGGTAAACTAAATTAATTTCACCTGCTACTATTTGTAGTTGAAGTAATTCGCCTTGAAAAAGTTCGTCTATATTGATATAAGAAAATAATATTGTTGCGCTAATTATTAATAAAGATTATAACTATTAGGTAGGAGTTCCTATATTGTACACAACTTGGAAATTTTTAATACAATAACATGATTATTAGATGGTCTTATTTACAACACAGAACTATTGAACAATTATTTATAAAACTAATGGTGAACTAATTCTAGATGATACAAACATTGAATATAACACTGGTGATCTCATCAAGCCTAAAACGAGCCCTCTCCATTCAAACTCCAGCAACCAACTTTGTTGCTCAGAATATTTATTCTCCTCCCAACCTTCCCCTTTTTGGTTTGCCTTTTTCTCTGTTTCTTCTTTTCCAGTGGGGTACGTCAGAGGTTATTTCCCCCCGTGTCATTTGTTCTACATCGATTGCCAAAGTAAATCCGTACATGCCTCTTCCCCTCAAGTAAAATCCCCTCCATCCCCGACAGAATAACCTACAAAATAAATTCGTACTATCGTAATTAAAGTACGCACAGCACTAAAACACTTTTAAACAAGTTAAAATAAAATTATTTCAATATACATTCCTAACTAAATACCAACAAATTTAACCTGATTCGATATTTCTACCAATAAAATTTGTCTAAGTGTTTGTCAGCTGGATTAGGGGAAAAAAACATCTGCCTTGCCGTGTTTTCACCTCTTCTTAAAATTTCTAATACCTTTTCCTGAAAAGACTTTCTCTACATCACCGACCTTTAAAGTTTCGGACCTTGGAACTTGATTTTATCAACAAGGTCATACACTTCTATTACCACACATGAAACCCCTAGGTTCTTCTCAGCTGCCTTGTTTACAACGAAATTTACCCAATTTAAGGCGAAAATTCGAGAAATTCGACTTCATTGCTGTCATTCAACACTTATTTAAGATGCAGTTAATTGATCGATACACAAGTTTCCGTTTTACTCACTTCACGAGATACGACATTAGCAAAATCTGCGGAATCGCTTATGCAACTTGTGAAGACTTCTGTAGCCGCTCAAGTACAACGGTCTATGGTTCCTGTTCAGGGTTTCATTTATCTCATATAATGTATCGTGAGTGGCAGAAGAACTAAATATTTCTTTACACAAGGTCGTCGAAACTGAGCATACCAAAGGAACACAGTTATGTGATTCACCATTGACCATTGTACGTTTAACAATTATAGGAGTCAATTTCCAGTCAGCCGACCTCATCTCTATCTTTTTTCAATTCCTTCTATTAGCTCACACTCTCCCTGTATATATCTTGTTCAAATTTCCAATTGTTCATAAAATACTTTTTATTCATCCACTCAAGCTCAAGTAATTTTTTTTGAACTTGTAGTGGATGACACTTGATGTTAATACAGTTTTTTCAAATATTAATTCATTCATTAAATTGAATTAATTTTATTTTTTTTTTAAAATTAAGTTGCATATATCTACCACTAGATGGCGCCAGAAAAACTTTAAAAAAAATGAAAATTATTTATAACGGACTTTCTGCAATACAGTGAAAAAAAAGTAGGAAATGACTTTAATTTTTTTTTTTTTATATTATTTGATTTGCGTCCACCCAAACAAATAAACCCAGCACTGAGAAATTCTATCATCCATGTTCACAATGTGGATTATTCGCTATTCAAGAAAGCCTGTTCACTGGACATTGGCGAGGAGTTGGATCTCGAATACTTAATTCTCATCTTCTCGGGTTAACATTTCTTCTCTGTCTCTTTTCTTTAGTTCTACCTTTTCTAGCCTGTTTGTTTCAATCATTTCAGATATAAATTTCATCAAATACTCGTAGTACAGTTTAAATTTCAATATTACGTCCGGAAGGTGTAATATCTTTAAATCTTCAATCTCATTTCGGACTCCTTAGCCAACTCTTGTAGAACGCATTTTTTGGGCATCCAATGATGCCCTTTCAATTTAATTAATTTAACTAATTTAATTAACACATTACTCTTATGGGAGTTACAAATACAAAAAAGTCCCTCAAGCTTGGATACCTTCTTCTGGTACCTATCCTACCGATGCCAATAGAGAATTCCTATATAACACACATACAACTCAAAAACATTGACTTCTCAGCTAGCTCAGATCATTTCATCTAGCTCGTTCTTTCATAAACAACAACGGGTTAGCTTAGATAAGCTTATATACAATGTAAAATTATTTACCAGTCATATATAAAATCAATAATGAGCTATTTAAAGATGATCCAAACATTGAATACAACGTCGGAGGATCATCTACAAACTTCTTGACTTTCATGATCCCTGGCGTTCCTCTGAACTTCTTGGCGATTTTTTCGAATTTCCAACGATCCTAGTGATCTCCAATTTCTAACTAGTCCTCTCTGCTCGGACTCTGATGCTCGGCAAACTTACTCTCCCTCCTACCAGGCTCCACTATCTTATTCCTATCTGCTATCATTCTGATCTCTTTTCTAGGTTAGCCTAGTTTCTTCCTTTTCCACATGGCATGTCAGATGTAATTTTATCCCGTGTGGCGAGTTCTATCTAGATTGCCAAACTGGACTCGTCCAATAACAAGTAATATAAAAAAAAAATTCCTACTTCAATGCCTACTTAGGTCATCAAAGAAAAATTTTATTTTAGTTACCTTTTATTAAATAATTGCAATTAATATAAATATGTATGTACATATGACAGAATCACAATATTAAGTGCCAAAATAAAATTTCTTCAATTTTATTTTTTGAGAAAAAATATTTCATTCTATCCACTAAGCCATAACAGCTAACTCACTCTCGAAAATCATTTGGATAAAACGTCTACTTAAAGCAAAAAGTTTCAAAATTTTATCAAATAATTATTAATTTTCGCAAGACCTGGACCTTTAATCTTCACCTTTACGTGAAAAACACTGAAATCCTTGCATTTTACCGATTGAGCTAACTGCGTGTTGGTTTTAATTTCCATTACAAACTGCTAAAACTCTATTTAAAGTATTAAAAATTAATTAAATTTACTTAATTAATATTTGAAAAAAACTGTATTAACATCAAGTGTCATCTACTACAAGTTTAACAAAATGTATTTGAACTTGAGTGGATGAATAAAAAAAGAATTGAAGAAAAGAAATATTTTTCTTGTACCAATATAAAAACTATCATTCAGATCTTACCTAAAAATTATCCTTTCAAAACAGAGATATCCAGTTATGTTCTATGCAAGTTTTGTTGTCCATAAGGATGGATAACCGGCCACACGCAATGCTAACATTACATGTCATTATTCGTTATTTATAAAGAAAATTCGAGTTATTATACCAAACAAAAGAAATGGTCATATAAAATAACTTCTTACATCTGCACGCGCAAGACACAAATACTTACAATAAATAGCAAGGATAAATTATTTTTTTCGCCCGTACTTATATTAAAAGTATATAATTTTCAAAATTTTACTGCAGCTCAGGAAAAAAATACAGAATTCACAAAGAAATTAACGTTGTTATAATAATAAATTTATTCAGCAAAACGTTCTAGATTTTATGCACAGCTCAAACAATAATTTAGTATTTTATTTTATTTCTATCTTCTTTATAAACTGTCTTAAACAGAAAATATTTCAATTATTCTGTTTCACAAACATATATTTTTTTTTTATAAATATCTTTTTATTCTAAGCCGTCCAGACTTTTTAATCTTCCTTTTTTGCCCTTTCTTGTTTTTGAAAGAATACTACTGTGCTCGAAAAGCAACATCAATTACTTTATTTTTTTCAAAAACGTTTTTATTCTTCCAAATTTATTTCATCGAATTCAAAGCAATCCCCTCCGAACATAATGCACTTATGCCAACTTTTTATTCCGATCCTTCGTGCATGCTAAAAGGACATCGGTAGGGATGACCTTCAAAGCGCGCTGCGATTCACGTTGAATCTCTTCAATCGACTTAAATCTGTCAATGGTCGACCACAGGGCTTTTAGTCTTCAACACGTTCTCTGCCTTTTTTTAACTGTTTATACCACTTGTAAACATTTCTTTCCGATATAGGAATGCTCACCGGATGTCTTCTTCTATACGTTTCCGCAAACAAAATTGAACGCAAGTTCTTTGCTCAATTAATTCAGACGCTTCAAAAATCGCCGGAATCAGTTTTAGCGTCTCCAAGCGTAACTCAAACACTAATGAATATTTTGACGTCAAATTTCGCACAGATGCCAATGGCAGTGCCAGCAACCTAAAAGGAATCGAAATTTCATAATCCCAGGGAATTTTAAATTGATAATTGGTCTTACTTTTTGGACAAAGTAGTATATAAATAATAGAAGTCATCATTCCATTATGAAATCTAATTCAAAGAAAGTTTATGACGCAATGCGGGATTCGGCTTTGGTTTCACATTTAATATTAACGTGAAACTTGAAATATTAAACTTCTGTTCAGATTCTTAACAGCAGTTTGAACCGCCCAACGTCGAGTAATAATTTTGCATTCGTTATCAAACAACATTACTTAAATAATTTAAAAAAAATAGTTTTGAAATATATAAGGAAGATTTTTTAAAACGCTCATGTATGAAAATAGAATCTGGAATTCATCACTCGCTGATCTTTTATATTAGTTGGTTCTTCAAACATATCAAATGAACTTTTGAGTACACAATTGATAAAAGGTCATTGTTTGAACATATGCTCTTAAAAATTGTTTGAATATATTTAATCAAATATGTTCCATCTATACCAGTGTATTTCTGCCATCAATTACAAAGCACTTTTTATGCCTGTTTTAAAGAAAACTTTTGATTGAGAGTCAATAAATTTAATAAAGTTCTGTTTTGACTACTTCACGATTGCAAAGCGTTTATTCATTAAAAGCTATTCTAAATGTTTAGAGAAGTGGTTGTCAGGAGACTGTGGTGAATATAGTGGATGGGGCAGGAACTCAAATTTCAACTCGTTTAATTTTAGAGTAGAGTGAAATTTGAGGTCCTGCATTATCATAGAGAAGAATAATACCTTTTTGATTCACAAATGTTGATTCTGATGCACAATATCAGTTTGTTGACAATAATACTGTGCATTAATTGTTTGACTTATCCTAGGAAGCTGTAATGGATAACTCGTCTCTGATTGCACCTCATGTCAACATTGTCTTCTTTGGATAACATGATCCTTTTAGCCACTGATTGTTTATGATTATACCACAGTATCCACTTTTCATTACAAGCAATTATACGGTACAAAAAGGAACACTTTGCCACTTTGATTCTACCAAAATGTCAGCATTGTCATCTTTGGATGCGAGATTGGCTTAGGTGGGTGATTAGAATTTTCACCTGCAGACAGACGTTTTATTGAGAATTTATGATTATCATAAAGTATTCATTTTACATCACAAGTAATAATACGGTCCAAAAAGGAAGAATTCATATGCGGAATATAAATTTTTGTGCAAATCACTGCAATTTCTGCCTATCTGTCAACTCATGTAGAACTCATTTGTCACTTTTTACTTTTTCAAAAGGTAAAAAACTTACAAAACTTACCAAGTTACTTTTTACCTAGCAAAATGTCTCAGAGCTGTTACTATACATACTTCAAGATTTTTTGTTAGCTAAACTTTAATTGTTTCTTCAGAAAATCATTGAAAAGAACTCTTTCAGATTTTTCACGGGGTTCATTTGCTACGCTCATATCACATGATTTAATCTTTTCAAACCATAGTCTCACTACGGAAATATAAACTGTACCATTGCCAAATGCATCATTAATGTTTCGTGTCATTTGGATAGCAAAATGTCCACATTTATATTTATAAACAATTACCTTTAATTTGTCGTGTTTTTTTCATTATTTAAGAATTTCAAAAGAATCCCACAATTATTTTTGAACAAAATGTACCATTAGACTCAGCACAGTAAAAGCAAATAAATAAATAAAAAAGGAAAAGATAACTCTCTCACTTAACTTAATACAGGCAGATATCTATATTATACAACGTCAGATGATACTAAAAAGCTCATTCTTTGTGTAATAATCTAATAATAATAAATAATCAACTAACAAATAATAATAATAAATAATAAACTAACCAATAATAATAATCGAATAATAAAAAAACAAAATGAATAATGATTCATTGTATAGTTAATTGCACAAAAAACGGAAATTAATTTAAAAACATGCAAGTAAATATTCTAATAATCAACTGCAAATCTAATAATCAACTGCAAATAGAATAATCAACTACGTGATGAATAATGGTCCATTGTATAGTTGATTGTACGAAAAAAGCGGGGATTAATTAGAAAACATGCAAGTACAAAACTTCATAAAAAGTTTTAAAATTCTATTACTATTCAAGTGATATTAACAGTATAAAAATAATTTCATCCAAAAAATAAATTGACTCACTCAAAATTGCAAGATTTTGTAATCCAGTTTGACAAATATTTAATGTTTTATTTTTTTTTAAACCGCGTGAACCACTAGAGAATGGTAATACAATATCTCGATCCAGGCTGGTGTTGTTTTTCCGTCCATTTTTGCCTCAGTCCATTCCAATTCTCCATTTTATTTTATTTCAAACCATCATTTGAAGTGACAAGTTTGAAACGGAGTAGAATAAACGGTCGAATCTGAAATAAAATGAATTATGGAGGTTTTTTTAAACCTAACGAGAAAAACAATTATTATTATTTTTTTTTTTTGTATTGTGCATTTCTGTATTTTTATTCTCATAAAAATTTCTCATATTTATATTCAAGCAATGTGTGTTTGCTGATTTTAGAATCAAGAAAGGATTTTTGAAATTACTTAATCATTTCAAATTAAATGTATGTTATCTAATTTTGCTTGTTAGAATTTCTGCTTCCAAATTTTATGGTACATAAAATTCTCTCAATTTTCGGTCTGTATGTCTAAAATTTCTAATTAGTTTTTATTTTGACACAACAGTGATATAAATACTTCGTTAAAATCTTCAATATATTATTTTAAATTCGATTCGATTCGATTCGTTTCGAATTCGATTAAATTTATAGATTCGATTATCGATTTCTTATCTGTAAATTTTAAGGTTCCAATCTTCCATGAAACTCACTGAAACCATAATACAGTTAAAAATCGGAATTCTCTTCATAAAGTCAACATATCCTTCCAAAATAAACATAAAGATACCGAAAAATCCATTAGTACATCTCATAAGTAGGTCTTTCATCTCATCATCAGATTTGCTGAAGTAGGTGGTTAAATTGGAGAAGCAATTTTCAAAAGATTGCAACGAACCTAAAGAAACCAGTCAGCATGTTTTGCCTGAAGAGATTTCGAAGCAATCCATTCTTGCTACCCGAATAAATTAAAAACAGATATCCTATTTCTCGTCTGGAAAAAGTAATCTAATAAGTATAAAGTACGTAAGTATTGGTGTGAATACAACGATGATAAGATGACTTGATAGTTAATTATGTTAAAAATATGAATGACAAATTGATATTTTTAATTTAAATTCATTTGTATTCGTTGTATAGCTATATGAAAAATTAATTTCTCATTTTGTAATAGTCGAATTCGATTTCTTATCTGTAAATTTTAGGATTTTATTCTTTCATGGAACACACTGAAACCATACTACAGTTACACATCAGAATTGTCTTCATAAAGTCAACATATCCTTCAAAGATAAACATAAAGATACAGAAAAATCCATTAGTACATCTCATAAGTATATCTTTCGTCACATCATCAGAATTGCTGAAGTAGGTGGTTAAATTGGAGAAGCAATTTTCAAAAGATCGCAATAAACCTAAGAAACCAGTCAGCATGTTTTGCCTGAAGAGGTTTCGAAGCAATCCATTCTGGCTACCCGAATAAACTAGAGAATGTTTAAAAGAGTCTCCCCCATCCAAGATTAATGCATGGGAAGAGCAAACTCTCTCTTGAAACAAACTCAACCGAGAGTTTTCACCCATCTAACGCTCTCCCCTCCTCATCTGTATGCAGCTCACACATAAAGCAGCGTAAGCGTCACTTAGAATTTAGAGAATACATAATGTATGTTTTTAAATCTTGAATTCATTTGTGATACTCGATACTCCACATAAATTATTATGACGTAAGTGCAGAAGCATCAATGTCTCTACTTATTATCAATACATTGAATTTTCAAAGTATTTTAAGGCTTTAATAAAGACATCATTATTAATTAATAAAAATGTCTTTATAATGCCATTTAAATTGCGTCATTTAATTTGATACATTGAATGGCATACTAAATGATTAAGATCTATAAAGGATTGCTATAAATACTGTAAAAGGAGAACCGTAGTATGACATTATTACTATTGTTATTTGAATGTTTTTTTGATAAAACTATGATTGTTTTTTGCTTACAATCTGTAGATTATACACTAAACACTCTTGTTGTTTCTTATCCCACTTGGTAGACAGTAGCATCTAGACCCATTTCAAGAACCCGCATCGTCTCATGGAAGGAAGGAAAGGGGATCAGCTTCTGTTGTGATAGAGCACCCGTAGGTAGAAGTCTGACTTGGCTCCGAGTCACCGAAGAAGGAAAAGTTCTTATTATCTAGGTGAATTACCTGGACTACATCCTATAGGAGGAACTACCCTGCATTTGCGTATGATATGGAAGAAAACCAGGAAAAATACCACCATGTAGTCCGACTCACGAGGCAAAATGTTGAAAATCTGATGCAAGTGCCAGTACTATCGGAATTAGAAATAATGTTAATGGCATCAGGTCATGATATTTGCTTACGCGCATACAGTTGAATGAATAATTGATCTTTTTAATTTATTTTCGTTCTTGTAGGTGTATAAGTTGTATATACGGTACAAGTTGTATAAGTTGTATAAGTTGATACCGTACGTTACCGTATAAGTTGATGTGAAATTAATTTCTTAATTGAAATAACTAATAATAATAGTTTCTTAGTTGATTCTTAATTCTTGAAATTAAATTAATTTCTAATCTAGATTTTACATTCGAATTCGATTTCCTACCTGTAAATTTTAAGGTTTCAATCTTCCATGAAACTTACTGAAACCATACTACATTTAAACATTGGAATAGTCTTCCTAAAACACAACATATCCTTCCAAGATAAACATAAGAATACAGAAAAATCCATTACTACATCTCATAAGTGTATCTTTCATCATATCATCAGATTTGCTGAAGTAGGTAGTTAAATTGGAGAAGCAATTTCCAAAAGATTGCAATAAACCTAAAGAAACTATTCAGCATGTTTTGCCTGAAGAGACTTCGAAGAAATCCATTCTTGCTATGCGAATAAACCAGAATGTTTAAAAGAGTCTCCCCCATCCAAGATTAATGCATGGGAAGAGCAATCTCTCTCGTGAAACAAACTCAACCGAGAGTTTTCGCCCATCTAAAGCGCTCTCCCCTCCTCATCTGTATGCAGCTCACACATAAAGCAGCGGAAGCGTCAGTTAGAATTTAGAGAATATATAATGTATGTTTTTAAATCTTGAATTAATTCGTGTTACTCGATACTCCACATAAATTATTACAGCGTTAAGTGCAGAAGTCATCAATGTCTGAACTTATTATCAATACATTGAATTTTCAAAGCATTTTAATGCTTTAATAAAGACATTGTTATTAATTAATAAGAACTTTATATTGTCATTTAAATTATATCATTGAATGACACACTAAATGATTGAGATTTATAAAGGATTGTTTTAAATATTTTAAAGAAAGAATTGTCGTATGCCACCAATTACTATTATTATCCGTATGTTTTTTGATAAAACTGCGATTGTTTCTTGCATATAAACTGCAGATTATTGACTAAAAGCTGTTTATTAGCCAACTTGGTCAACAGCAACATCTAGACCAAGTCCAAGAAACCGTGTTGTCTCATGGAAGGATCAAAAGGGGCGCAGCTTATGTTGCGATTGAGCACCCGCAGCTAGAAGGGATATCCGGAAAGACTTTCAGGGAGGAACTACCCCGCACTTGCGTGTCATATGGGAAAAGAACCGAAAACTCCCACCAGGTAGTTCGACTAAAGACGCAAGATGCTGAGCATCTTAAACGCCATCGAATCTCTTCGATTTTTAAAACAGTGTCTACACCAAAGTTGCCAGCGGATTGAACATCCACCCTAATGCTCACCTGTGGCACACATTGTCACTGAGCCATGAGTTGGCCGCGTACAAAGTAGAGTGGCTAAGCTGCTATATGTTCTAATGATAAGTTCTCAGTTATTACTAGACTCACTTTAAAATCTACTAGGATTTTCAATTTTTTTTTTTTTTTTGTTTATATATTATTTTGGTGGGAATACAACGACGATAGCATGGCTTGGTGGTAGTTAACTAGGTTAAAGATCTGAATGAATAATCGATCTTTTTAATTTATGTTCCTTCGTGTTGGCGACATGACTGTATTAGTTTAATTGAAATTAATTTCTTAATTAAAATAATTAATAATAATTTCTTAATTGATTCTTAATTCTTGTAATTAAATTAATTTCTCCTCTAGGTTTTATTTTCGAATTCGATTTCTTACCTGCAAATTTTAGAGTTTTATCAACCATGAAACTTACTGAAACTACTACAGTTACAATTACATACTAAAACTTACTGAAACTATTACAGTTACAATTACATACTACAGTTAAACATCAAAATTGTCTTCACAAAAGACAGCACATCCTTCCAAGAAAAACATAAGAAAACAGAAAAATCCATTAATACGTCTCATAAGTACTACACTATATATCCTTCATCACATCATCAGATTTGCTGAAGTAGGTGGTTAAATTGTAGGAGCAATTTTCAAAAGATTGCAATAAACCTGAAGAAACCAGTCAGCATGTTTTTCCTGAAGAGATTTCGAAGCAATCCATTCTTGTTACCCGAATAGATTAAAAAATATATCCTATTTATCATCTGGAAAAAGTAATTTAATAAGTATAAAGTACATAAGTATTGGTGTAAATACAACGATGATAAGATGACTTGAGAGTTAATTAGGTTAAAGATATGAATGACAAATAGATATTTTTAATTTCATTTCATTTGTAATGGCAACGTGGCTATATTCAAAATTAATTTCTCATTTTGTAATAGTAGAATTCGATTTCTCATTTTGTAGAAGTCGAATTAGATTTCTCATTTTGTAATAGTTGAAATCGATTTCTCATTTTGTAGAAGTCGAATTAGATTTCTCATTTTGTAATAGTTGAAATCGATTTCTCATTTTGTAGAAGTCGAATTCGATTTCCTATCTGTAAATGTTAGGGGTTTTGTTTGCCATATAACTCACTGAAGCCATACTACAGTAAAAAATTAGAATTGTCTTCATACAATCAATATATATCCTTCCAAGATAAACATAAGAATACAGAAAAATACATTAGTACATTGCATAAATATTACACTATATATCTTTCCTCACATCATCAGATTTGCTGAAGTAGGTGGTTAAATTGGAGAAGCAATTTTCAAAACATTGCAATAAACCTAAAGAAACCAGTCAGCATGTTTTGCCTGAAGAGACTTCGAAGCAATCCCTTCTTGCTACTCGAATAAACCAGAATGTTTAAAAGAGTCTCCCCCATCCAAGATTAATGCATGGGAAGAGCAAACTCTCTCGTGAAACAAACTCAACCGAGAGTTTTCATCTAGAGATCATCAAACTCAACCGAGAGTTTTCATCTAGAGACCATCAAACTCAACCGAGAGACCATCTAGCCCTCTCCCCTCCTCATTTGTATGCAGCTCACACATAAAGCAGCGTAAGCGTCAGTTAGAATTTGGAGAATATATAATGTATGTTTTTAAATCTTGAATTAATTTGAGTTACTCGATACTCCACATAAATTATTATGGCGTAAATGCAGAAGCAATCAATGTCTCACCTTATTATCAATACGTTATAATTTTTAAAGAATTTTAATGCTTTAATTAAGGCATTATTATTAATTAACAAGAATGTCTTTGTAATGCTATTTAAATTATGTCATTTAATTTGATACATTGAATGACACACTAAATGATTGAGATTTATAAAGGATTGTTTTAATTATTTTAAAGGAAGAACCATGGTATGACAGAATTACTAATGTTTATTTGTATGTTTTTTGATAAAACCACGACTGTTTCTTGCCTATAATTTACAAATTATACAATAAAAACACTTGCTGTTGTTTCTTATCCCACTTGGTAGACAGCAACATCTAGAACAAATCCAAGAAACAGTTTGGTTTCATGGAGGAAAGAAAAGTAGGAGAACTTCCGTTGTGATGGAGCACCCGTAGGTAAAATTCTTTTTAATTTCTTTTCGTTCGTGTTGGCTACATGGCTTTATAAGTTCATGTAAAATTAATTTCTTAATTGAAGTAATTAATATTACTTTTTTAATTGATTCTTAATTCTTGAAACTAAATTATATTTTTAATCTAGGTTTTATATTGTAATTTTTTTCTTACCTGTAAATTTTAAAGTTTTAGTCTTCCATGAAACTCTCTGATACCATACTACAGTTAAATATTAGAATTGTGTTCATAAAGTCAACATATCTTTCCAAGATAAACATAAGAATACAAAAAAATCCATTAGTACATCTCATATGTATATCTTTCATCACATCATCAGATTTGCTGAAGTAGGTGGTTAAATTGGAGAAGCAATTTTCAAAAGATTGCAATAAACCTAAATAAACCAGTCAGCATGTTTTGCCTGAAGAGGTTTCGAAGCAATCCATTCTTGCTACCCGAATAAACTAGAATGTTTAAAAGAGTCTCCCCCATCCAACATTAATGCATGGGAAGAGCAAACTCTCTCGTGGAACAAACTCAACCGAGAGTTTTCACCTATCTAGCGCTCTCCCCTCCTCATCTGTATGCAGCTCACACATAAAGCAGCGTAAGCGTCAGTTAGAATTTGGAGAATATATAATGTATGTTTTTAAATCTTGAATTAATTTGGGTTACTCGATACTCCACATAAATTATTATGGCGGAAGTGCAGAAGCATCAATGTCTCTACTTATTATCAATACATTGAATTTTCAAAGCATTTTACTGCTTTAATAAAGACATTATTATTAATTAATAAGAACTTTATAATGTCATTTAAATTATGTCATTTAGTTTGATACATTGAATGGCACTAAATTGAGGTCTCTAAAGGATAGTTTTAAATATTTTAAAAAGAGAAACTTACTGTGATAGTAATACTATTGTTATTTGAATGTTTTTTGATAAACCAACGATTGTTTCTTGTCTATTATCTGCAGATTATATACTAAAAATATTTGTTGTTGTTCCTTTTCACACTTAACAGTAACAGTAACATCTAGACCATGTCCAAAAACCAGTGTGATCTCATGAAAATCCGGAAAATCCCACCAGAAGCGTTCAACTGAGGCAAAACACGTTGCATATTTTGTCACAATCGTGATCATTTCTGCAATTTAAGAAAACTGCGACCTCAATAAGCGTTACCAGAGGATTTTTACCTCAGACCTTCTTCACGCTAGCTACACACGTTACTACTGGGTCTCGAATCGAACCTGCTACAAATATGCCTTTTCATAGTGAATGACTTCAGGTTGATTGTTTACAGTTTGAAAAAATAAATAAAATATGTTGTATTTGTTTCTTATTCCACTTGATAAACAGCAACATCTAAACAAAATCCAAGAACCAGTGTGGTTTCATGGAAGGAAGTAAAGGAGGACAACTTTTTTTGTGATGGACAGCTCGTAGGTAAAAGTCTGACTTGGTTGAATGACGTTGAAGAAGCAAGGTAGTGCCTTCCGGGGAGATATTTAGGAGGAACTACGAAGCATTTGCCTGTCGTATGCAACAAAACCCGTAAGACTTACACCAGACAATCTGACAAACGAGGCAAAAGGCTGAACAAAACAAACGTCATCGAATCCGCTCGTTTTTTAAGCAGTGTCTATAACAAACCTGCCAGCGGATTGCCAGTCTTAATATCCCCAATCACGTTGCCATTGAGCTACAAGTTGGACCTAGGAAAACCTTAAAATTTAAGAGTGCAGAGATTAAAACACTATGTGCAATCTCTGGGCACTCTTGATTCTGCAAGTTTTATAAACATCAATTCTATAAATTTTTTTCAATGGTGAAACAGCCCCATGATGGGTCAAGGCTGCCTGCCTACCGGCAGATTTCGAGACAGGAGATGTTTGTTTTTTGGAAATATGAGTTGTCAACCCATATTTCTTACGAGAACGAGAATTTCCCATATTAGAACGGACCCTACGATTTAAAGTGGATTTTGAACCACTACAAACATGTATGACCCCGCTGGAACTCGAACCCGAAATCTATGGTACCGACTTCCAGAGCACTAGCCACATGACCATCAGACCTCATTCCATAAAATCGTCACTTAAAAATTCTTATTGCAAACAAAAATCACCAGTTTTTCTTTAATAAGCAATCTTCTAAACATAAAGAATAAACATAATAATAGTTGTGCGATAGAAGAAAGACGGAGTTTTTACAAAATTAGACAAAACACGATATGCATCTTACATCAGTGATGTGCTAGGGAATAGAAAATGCCTGAAAGGAAGTTATAAATAAGAATTATATACGCTTCACAGAAGACAAAATTAAAATTAATAATTAATTGGGATACAGATGCAGGCTTTTATCTCTCCAGCAAATATAAAATTACTAATCAGAAAAATATTGCCTCACAATTTTTAAGCATATATCTTCTTTCCTATTTTCACTATCTTAAAGTTATGTTGTTGTTGTTGTTTCTTATCCCACTTGGCTGGCCAAGCCCACCAGCCCATATGGACTCATGATTGAAGGGGAAGGAAGCAGCTTCTGTTGTGATGGAGCACCCGTAGGTAGAAGGCTGACTTTTGCTCCGTGACGCTCTTACAGTCATAGAAGACCGGGACCTACGGCTTAAAGTGGATTCCGAACCACTACAAACATCCATGGCACCGCCGGGATTCGAACCCGAAACCTGTGGCACCGAGCGCCAGAGCGCTAGACACTCGCCATTCAGGTCCCAAATTTTGCCAACGGCACGCAGGGTTCCCAGGTGGTCACCCACCCAAGTACTGACCGCGCCCAACGATGCTTAACTTCGGTGATCTAACGAGAACCGGTATATTCAGCATGGTACGGCCGTTGGCTTAAAGTTATAATATATATATTGATATAATCAAAAACTAAATGAAAAATAAATAAATTTTACGCTACGACTATTAAAACAGAATTTGAATAATATGAAAAAAGCCAGACATAACCAGTTACGTATTATACAAGGACATTTAGTTTTTCAGATATAAATTTTTCTCTGAGGGTTATATGGCGTTGTGAATTATAAGCAGAGAACTGCAGTCCTAACTTTTTATATGTAAATCGCATACGAAGTTGTTAATATGAAAATACTAGTGCTAATGGAATAAGAATTATGTTAACGGCATCAGCTGGTAATATTTGCTTATGCCTATACAATTTCTTATATACGCTAAAAAACATTAGACATATGTGGATGTTTTTATAATAATCAGTAAAATATTTTGTTTTAAATTTTAGGAGATTATTTTAATAAACAATGACCATTATATAAAATTTTTATATTCTACATAATATAGTAATACAATATTCTGTAACATCCAATGTTAAATGAATTTCGTTCTGTTTAACCGTAAAATTCTATCTATAAAAAATTTTTTTCAAAGTTTCTGTCCTTAAACAATATGTGAATAGTCATAAAATATTTCAAACTCAAGGCATAGTTAGACAATATCATATAGAAACTCTCTGAAAAGGCCTATGCGCCACACGCTTAATGCACTACAGACTGAAAATGTGATGCTATTATGATTTTAAAATAATTGCCGTTTTAGAATCTCATATTGTCTGCAATAAAAATCATGACTACGAAAAGAAATTTTCAGTTGTAACATGTTCATTATTTACCATACAATATTCAAATTTCGAGACATTTGAAAGAAAAACGAAATTTCTAATAGATTGTCTGTCTACTTAAAATATTGTTATTTAATCCGAATCTCAAGGTTCATAATGATTAAAGACTAAGATTCTACTCTTGAACAATATGGGAACAGTTACAAAATATTTTAAACCCAAGATATATTTAGCCAATATGATAAAGTTAGGATTTTGAAATAATTGTTGTTGTTTTTTTTAAGAATCTCACGTTCCACATTTTAAACGATGAAAAATCATGACTATGAAAATATATATATATATATTAGGTTGGGGAAAAAGAAATCCATTATTTTTATATGAACTTCAGGACTTTATTTAACATGCTTCGGATTGTCCGATTTGGGTCAAATATGCACCGTTTTGTTGTATGATTTGTTGCCATTTTAAAGGTAACTTCATAATGCCTCTCTCATACAAGTCCTGGTCTCTATTTGCAAAAAACTCTAGTAGTCGATTTTCACAATCCTCCCTAGATGCCAATTTTTTATCATTAAAGAAATTTTGCAATGCAAGAAAAAGATGATAATCGCTTGGTGCCAAGTCCGGACTGTATGGCGGATGCATTAAAACTTCCCAACCAAGCTCCCGAAGTTTCTGGCGAGTCACTGTAGATGTGTGTGGCCTAGCGTTGTCCTGGTGGAACACGACACCTCTCCTGTTGGCCAATTCTGGCCGTTTCTGGTCAATCGCTATCTTCAAACGGTCCAGTTGTTGACAGTAGAGATCAGAATTTAGCGTTTGGCCATATGGAAGCAACTCATAATAAATAATCCCCTTCCAGTCCCACCAAATGCATAACAGAACCTTCCTGGCCGTTAGTCCTGGTTTGGCCACCGTTTGAGGTGCTTCACCGCTCTTTGACCACGATCGTTTTCGCACAGGGTTATCGTATGTGATCCATTTCTCATCTCCAGTCACCATCCGTTTAAGAAATGGGTCTATCTCATTCCGTTTGGCCAAGGCTTCGCAGATGGAAATTCGATCCATCATGTTTTTTTCTGTTAATTGGTGTGGCACCCAAACATCGAGCTTCTTTTTGAATCCAGCTTTGTGCAAATAGTTTAAAACTGTTTTATGGTCGATTTTTAGCTCCTGGGCGATGTTACGACTGGTAACATGCTGGTCAACTTCGATCATTTCTCCGATTTTATCGACATTTTCGACGACCGGCCTACCTGTGCGAGGTGCATCTTTAACATCAAAAATTCCTGAAAGGAATCTACGAAACCAAAATTGCACATAATTGGCTGTTACAGTATCGGAACCATAAACACCATTCACAATTTTAGCCGCCTGGCTTGCATTTTCGCCTTTGTCAAAGAAAAACTGTAAAATGTACCGAATTTTCTCTTTGTTCACTTCCATTTTTAATACCCTGTAACTCCCAACTGAATGGACCAAACAAAAAACAGAAAAAGAATTATTTTAGTACGAAGTGCCACCTTTCTAACGAGCATAAATCTGAAATTGTTTAATTGATACTTTACGTGATATCGATCACTACAGCCATCTATCGAAAAAATAATGGATTTCTTTTTCCCCAACCTAATATATATATAAAGAAATTTTTAAATGTAACGTTTCCGTTAATTATCATAAAATATCCAAATTTAGAGACATTTGGAAGAAAACGGAATTTCTAATAGATTATCTGTCTACTTAAAATATTGTTATTTATTCCGAATCTCAAGGTTCATAAAGATTAAAGAAGATTTCTTTACGGAATAAATGTTATCAATTCAGAAATATTATATCTTTTGATATATTTAACCCATTTCAGGGATTGTGCTAACAGTTTTTTGGAATAATTTAGTTTAAATATTTTTAGTTAACTATACTCGCATATAAACAAATGTAATGAAAAAAAGTCTTAAAATACGAGTAATGTCTGAGGGTTAATGTTCAAGGGACCATTTTAAATTGCATTAACATCTATGATGACTGACATTCAGTGTTGCACTAAAAGAAATTTTGAGAACTCCATGAATTTATTTCCAGAAAGTTGAGGTTCATCAACAGTGTTTTAAAAAGTCTAATGTTTGAGGTGATTGAATTTTGGAACTGTTATTTCTTTGATCAAATTAATCAATTCCAAATTCCATATGACCATATCAAACTAGATCGGGATACAATATAAATACCAACTGTTAATTCACCCGTTCTCCTCAAATCAATTAATTAAAAAAAAATTCACTTGTAAAAATAACTTTAAAGATTTTATTTCTATACTTTAATAGAAAGAAAGATACCCTTCCGTTGAGATGTCCCCTTGGTAAGGCTGAAACTGCTACATCTCTGCCTTTTCAGCAAAATATGCATTAAGGCCAAAGTTTCATGTATCGAAAAACATAAAATTTAAAAGTTATTTTAATTAAAAAATATAGGACATAATTTATGAAATAAATAATTTCAAAGAAAATAACTTTCATATGTGATTTTTTAATCAAATTCAAATCATACTCTTTCATCTTAAAAGAGTACGAACAAAGAATATAAAATAATACTAGATCTGATGTTAATGATGTACCATAAATAACTTTTTATTATTTCTTCCGAAGGTATGTTTTCCAATAATTCAGCTCGTCATTCACTCATACTTTCGCATGTGTCCTTCAGAATTGACCTTGTCAATATCGTTGTGACCACTAATGCGACAGAGATAGCAATGATAAAATATTTATTTATGGAGGTTGAATGTCTCGTTTACTTTTGACATATCATATACAGAGAAATAAATGTATTTTATGGAAATTAATTGATCATATTATTATCTTCGATCTGCGAATCAGGAGAAGGTAGCAATAAATATTGCTCAATATTTGCTAAATATTGCTTAAATATTCTTATTCATTGCTACCTTAAGAACTTAATTTAAGAGAATTTCTAATTAATGGAGACAGGAGTTAAGTATGAATTTTTAAATATTTTTTGTACTAATGTATTTATATCTTAATTTACACATTTATTGGTATTTTCAATAAAATGTTATTAAATAAAAAATTTTTTCTTACTGAGAATATATTTGTGTTAACGTATCAACTTTGAATTTTAAGTAACTGTTTCGAAATGAGAAAAAATTGAAATCTTAATATATACATTATATTTTAACGATTGCTCATTAAAAAAATAGCGTACATAAAAATGATTTAGTGCATTGATAATTCCTTTGTAAAAACTAAATTTAAATCTTTATTTATTTACATTTTAAAGTAACATATTGCAAGTTTTAATCTTAATGAAACTATTTGCTGAATAATATTCATATGGACAGGCTACTTAAAGTAATAATTTAAAAGACATATTATTTATCAAAAATATTATAAATAAAAATTTAAGAGACAGAAAAAACTAGTATTATAATAATAATTTAAAATACATTAAGACTTTATATGTGAATTAAACATAGCATCGTAAATATTTTCTACATGTTTGACACACATAAAGGTTACCATGTTAACATATTTTAATTTAACAACCTTACGCTACAAAATACCATTTTAAAATATTTGATGATTTTAATATAATATTAAGAAGTGAAATCAGGTGAACAAGAAAACAAATTTACAATTTGAGGTTGTTTTTTTTTTTTAATTTTGAACATAAAATTCATTTGTATGTGTATTCATTTGTATCATGTAATGTTTCATTCTCTTTAAATTGTTAAAATCACATTTTTTTTTTATTTTATTTTTTACAATATTTACCGATTTAAAGAAATAATGAATATAATAATTCCTAAGAAACTATAATGATGAACCCATTATTGAAATAAGTTTTTGCTTCTTAATAATAAAATAATTAATATGAGGGGGAAATGTAATTACTATTTAAATTGTTCGAATTTTTCACTTTTCAACATAAAACTATTTCAGTTGTCAGCATATTTAATTCTTGTAACTCCCGGCTTCTTTTCTTTTCAAATTGTTCGTTTTCCTAGTCCAACTTTTGAATTATTTACAATTTTTTTTAGATTATATTTTTAAATATATTCAAAACAGGAGAAGTAAACTATAACGAAAGTTCTCAAATCAGTGCTGGAAAAGGACTTAGTAAATTTGGTGCCAGAAAGTCTTCCATTAGTTTCGAGACGGGAGCCAAAGAATGCAAACCATGTGGGATGCCATCCGTGGGAGTGCACAATCGCTGGACTGTAGTGGCTGTAGTGTAGGTGTCTTTTTGTAGCGCTCCTTGAGTAATGTTGAATTGTTCTATACCATATTACATATTTCCATATCAGTGATATTATATTTATCAGTGATAATATTTCCATATCAGTGATATATTTATCAGTCATAATATTTCCATATCAGTGATAATACATATTTCCATATCAAAGATATATTTATCAGTGATAATACACATTTCCATATCAGTAATAATACACATTTCCATATCAGTAATAATACACATTTCCATATCAGTAATATTATATTTATCAGTAATAATATATATTTTCATATCAGTGATATTACATTTATCAGTGATAATGCATATTTCCATATCAGTGATAATACATATTTCCATATCAGCGATATATTTATCAGTGATAATACACATTTCCATATCAGAGATATATTTATCAGTGAAAATACATATTTTCATATCAGTGATATTATATTTATCAGTGATAATACATATTTCCATATCAGCGATATATTTATCAGTGATAATACACATTTCCATATCAGTAATATTATATTTATCAGTAATAATACATATTTTCATATCAGTGATATTATATTTATCAGTGATAATGCATATTTCCATATCAGTGATAATACATATTTCCATATCAGAGATATATTTATCAGTGATAATACACATTTCCATATCAGGGATATATTTATCAGTGAAAATACATATTTTCATATCAGTGATATTATATTTATCAGTGATAATACATATTTCCATATCAGTGATAATACATATTTCCATATCAGCGATAATACATATTTCCATGTCAGAGATATATTTATCAGTGATAATACACATTTCCATATCAGTAATATTATATTTATCAGTGATAATACATATTTTCATATCAGGGATATTATATTTATCAGTGAT
This sequence comes from Caerostris darwini, assembly GCA_021605075.1. Taxonomy (NCBI): domain Eukaryota; kingdom Metazoa; phylum Arthropoda; class Arachnida; order Araneae; family Araneidae; genus Caerostris; species Caerostris darwini. The sequence goes on along the minus strand of BPLQ01013462.1, from coordinate 969,884 downwards.
AATACATATTTCCATATCAGTGATATTATATTTATCAGTGATAATATTTCCATATCAGTGATAATACATATTTTCATATCAGAGATATATTTATCAATAATACATATTTCCATATGAGTGATATTATATTTATCAGTGATAATACATATTTCCATATCAGTGATAATACATATTTCCATATCAGCGATAATACATATTTCCATGTCAGAGATATATTTATCAGTGATAATACACATTTCCATATCAGTAATATTATATTTATCAGTGATAATACATATTTTCATATCAGGGATATTATATTTATCAGTGATAATACATATTTTCATATCAGAGATATATTTATCAATAATACATATTTCCATATGAGTGATATTATATCTATCAGTGATAATACATATTTCCATATCAGTGATATTATATTTATCAGTGATAATACATATTTTTACATATCAGTGATATTATATTTATCAGTGATAATACATATTTTTACATATCAGTGATATTATATTTATCAGTGATAATACATATTTTTACATATTTACCATATCAATGACTAATTTACATTACCTTATATAAATTCCTCTCATTATTGACAAAATTATCATCATTGATTTAGAATTAATGTGTAAGTGCCTTTTTAATACGCTTTTATTAGCTTCACCTGTATGTTTGTATGTTTGTGTATAACTCACTTTTTGGGCTCGATTTTGGGACTGATGGCGCCATCTACTGGCGAGTCAGTCAACTGATCAAACCCTACTTATTTTGTATAATTATTCTGTTTAATCTTAATTACTTTTGTTTTATTTTACTTTTATCTTAAAATTCTCATTTTAACTTTAACCTTTTTATTTTTGGGCATCGTCAACGGACTCTTAATTGTACCGATAGCTTTAGCTTTTTCGATCTCCTGCTTTCACCCCGGGTAGAAATTCAGTAATATCCGCGATCGAATTGCGCTCTTCCTATTGGCCGAAAATTTCGGTGGCTAAAAAGAGGCGGATCTCAAAGGCATAGGAGTGCGATCATGTCGAATTGCGCTCTTCCTATTGGCTGAAAATTTCGGTGGGTAAAAAGTATATAAACTTAGCGGATAACCGGCCAAGTGGAAAACAAACAAAGTAAAAACATGAAAAATAAATTATAGTTTAAAAAAAAAAAAAAAAAAATATGCTTTTAGAGTTAATCAGACTAAAAAGTAAAAAATAAATTAATAGTTTAAAAAAACTAAAAAATACGCTTTTAGAGTTAATCAATCTAAAAAGTAAAAAATAATTGTTAACATAAGAATAAAATGACTGACGAGAAAATGAATGTCACTGTTCTAAAAGCGTGGGGTGCTTTGTATGACATTTTTAAACTAACTCTGCATTTCGGAATGAAACTAGTGAAAAATTATAACGATTGATATCGAGCACCCCACGCTTTTAGAACAGTAACATTCATTTTCTCGTCAGTCATTTTATTCTTATGTTAACAATTATTTTTTACTTTTTAGATTGATTAACTCTAAAAGCGTATTTTTTAGTTTTTTTAAACTATTAATTTACAACAGATTTTTGACAACAGAAATCCATTTTTAAGATCATATATAACAGGAGTGGCCAAACCAAACGATCTGGCGGGCCACTTTGAAAATGCATCATAACTCCGTGGGCCGCATGTAAAATTATATATACCCATATTAAATTTAGACCCACTATAGACATTTTTTGGAATGAAAAATTTAAACATAATGAATTGTTATTGTGTTTGCTATTATTCTTACATGGAAACATATATTATATAATAATAATGATACTAATCACATATTGTAAATAAATATATAACATTAAAAATGAAATATAAAAAATATATAAATATAAATGAAATAAAAAAATTCAATCATCAAAAAATATTTATTTTACTAGTGCAATATTTGTTTGCTCAAGAATATTACTTTAAATTCAAAGTTAATTTTTTCTCAGAATTTCGGCAGTTAATTTTTGAATATATAAATGAACAAATAATATTTTTTTAATACATTGGTTTTCACTATTTTGGCCATTCTAAAATAAATATACTTTGCAAAAGTGTGATAAATCTGACGGGCTGGAAAAATGTTCAAGGCGGGATAAATTGACCCTAGTAGCGAAAGTATAAAGTAGCGAATAACTTAAATTACCTGATTAAAAGACCTATAATTATTGACAAAATCAACACTAATGGTTTCGAATTAATGTGTGAATATCTTTTTTACAGCAGAGTTTTGATAACAGAAAACCAAATTTTAAGACCATATGTAAGGTAAATTCAAGATCAGATGTAGATCATCTAACATAGTTAATATTAAACTGCATTTATTTTTATTCGATTGCTTTTATAGCTTTTATTACAAGCGCCAATTTCTCTTTTCAAGGAAATCCATTTTTTTTAGAAAGCAAGCAATGTATAATAAAACCACATTATTTTCTGGACTTTTATTCTCAGTTGACATCAAGTTTGGACAAGTACCTAATCACCCAATCTAATGGTACTTTCCAATTACATATCCTTTCGACTTCCTTTTGTGAAGACCTCTCCTGCAGAGAAGCGATGTTTATCTTACGTTATTCCTTTGATCCCTTTTTAGAAGCGGATCTTAATTACAACTCCCTTTGTCTACGACACACGATATTCCTTTCTGCATAAGTTTAAGGACCCATTACAATTCCTTACTCAGTATTCATCGTCCAATGAAAGTGAATGTAGGGAACAAGATTTCTCCAGTGTCGATATATCTTTCTTTAACCTTTCTGAAATTAGATAAGACTGGGGTCTCCTATTCAAAGATATTGTCACACGGAGTAAATAGTTTCATTTCCTAATAAGAACGTTATAACAAATGTATACTAAATGTATATAAGTAATTATTACATTTTAAAAATAACTTGAACATTGAAGCTAGTTCAAAAAAAAAGTCGGAAAGTCCTCCATCACTTTCGAGAAGCAGGCCAATCTGTGAAAACCCTCTGGGAAACCACCTGTGGGAGTATTCAATAGATGGATTGTAGTGGATGTAGTTTAGGTGTCTTTTTGTGGTGCCCCTTGAGTAATGCTGAATCTATTATATATTTAGCATATCAGTAACCAATAACTTAAATAACCTGATTAAAAGACATCATTATTGACAAAATCGTCACCAATAATTTATAATTAATGTGTAAATGCCTATTTTAGAGCAGATTTTCGACAACAAAAACCAAATTTTAAGACCATATATACAAAGTTCAAGACCAGATGTAGGTCAGATTATACTACATAAAGTTCATTTATTTTATTTTATTTTATTACTTTTATAGCTTTAATTTGAGGCGTCTGTTTCCCATTCCAATGGAATCCAATGGTAAGCAAGTTCTTAGTTGGTATCAAGTTTGGACAAGTATCTAATTACAATATGTAATGGTATTTTCGACTTCCTTTTGTGAAGACCTCTCCTGCAGGGAAGCGATGTTTATCTTCCGTTATTCCTTTGATCCCCTTTCAGAAACGGATCTTAATTGCAACGCCCTTTGTCTACGACGCTGATATTCATTTCTGCATAAACTTAAGGACCCATTACAACTCCTTACTCAGTATTCATCTTTCAATGTCTTTGAAAGTGAATGTATGGATCAAGATTTCTCCAGTGTTGTTATATCTTTCTTTAACCTTCATTGAAATTAGATAAGTCTTGGAACTCCCATTCAAATATAATGTTGCACAAGACTAGATTAGACATTCAAATTAATGTTGCACAAGATTGTAAAAGATTTCATTTCCTAAAAAGAGTATTGTAATGCAAAAAGGACACAATAAATGTCCATAAGTAATTATTTTACATTCTGAAAATAAAGTGGACGTCGAAGTCAGTATGTTATTCTACCATCATTTTTTTTATTTTACTTTTTGTTCATAATAATATCTTGATACTTCAAGATATGAGAGTTCCAGCATATGAGTGGTATTAAATACTACCCATAATTAGAATGATATTTCTTCTTTGAATCACAAGCCTATGAGATACGAGCCTGCTTCAGTGAGCCACAGTCACCACTCCACTCAGATTCCCGAGTCGTACGTGTTAAATAAAAATGGATAACCAGAATATTTTGTCACAAATATATCTTCAACCTTATTCAGTCTTAAAATAAAAAAAAGGAATGATTCGAAAATCTTCTGTCAAACTTTACAACTGTTTATTATCTAACCCCTCCCCCTAAACACTTAATAATAAAAACATTATCAAATGGAATGAGTCATGTTATGGGAGCCAGCTTAAGTCAGATTTTTTTTTATTCTGTTATTAAAAACAAAGATCCTTGCACATACTTCTATTGAAAAAAGAAACATGTGAAAGGGATGAAAGTGATAAAAGTGTGGCAAAAAAGAAAAAAAAAACATTATTGAAGATAAGGAAAAATGAAATGAGAGAAAAAAATGATAACATACTCGAATTAGCTAAATCGATATCTAATTGTTCCATTTGATTATGTTTTTCATGAATGTATGGATTTGGTTTTGCTTAGCTTGTATAATTTCTTCATTATAAAATCTCTAGCTTATCAAGAGAAGACGGTTTAGAGGGTATGAATTAATGGAATTCTGGAATGAATTAATCTGCTTTCAATTAATTTCTTTTGGCAAAATTGATTTGAGATACAATCATTGTGACTTAAGAGCTCGTACTTGTAATGAATAAATTCGTATCAAAAATGTACCACTTTGTATCAAATGTTCAGTTTGTAGAAAATATATTCTATGAAAAAAATTATTTTAATGAATGAGATCTCTTCACTCTTTTTCGTTTAATTTTATTCTATTTTCTTTTGGTGGTAAAAGCTCGATTAAACTCTTAAAGGTTCAAAAAAATACTACTGTTTATACTTTTCTTGGTGTTTCGAAAAAAATCACCGTTTATATCTTTGTCGGTGTTCTAGTGAAAGGTACTGCTATATTATAACTTGACAAAATGTGAACTTTCTTTTTCTTTCAGGAGTCGAAACTTTTTTTCTGAAAACACGTACATTTTAGTCAATTAACATAAGGACATATGGAGTAACGACTGCAAGACTTTTGGATGATTGTTTCCATGCATAGATGATTACAAAAGAATTCCCATATTTCTCCGAATTTGGTATCATTAGAAAAAACAAATAAAGAAAATTGTTTTATTAAAAATATACCGGGTATATATGAAACCTAATATTTTTTGTGCTTATTTTTGAGAATGAAAAGTTTGAAAGATTTGATCAAATAAGCATGTTGTCATAAAATGATGGAAAAGTTTTGTTGTTGTTGTGACTGATCCTCAGTATTCGGCCGCGCGGCGGACATCCCATGAGTAGTGCACTTATGGAGGAAGGGAAACGGAACAGTTTCTGTTGTGATGGATCACCCATATATAGAAGTCTGACTTGGCTCCGAAACGCAGAAAAAAAAAAGAAAAATGCCTTCCGAGAGACCCGTAATATTCCCAATAGGTATTCTGACTCGTGGCGCAAGATGCTGAACAACACAAATGCCATCAAGTTTTCTTGTTTTTGAAACAGTGTCCACAATAAAGCCGCCAGCGGATTGAACCTCAGCCATAATGCTCACCAGCGTTGCACGTTACCACTGGACTACGAGTTGAGTAAAGTTAACTTATATCACCCAGAGTTCCATGGCAGGAACAAATTTCTTTTTACGTCGTGAGAAGATTAAAGAAACTCAATTATTTTAACAGGAATTCAGGATACTACATGATGTCACAGTTCTTGTAAGAAGAAAACAGAAGTTCAACTAACTAATATTTATTGACATAATAGCATTTAAGACGATCACACGAACACAACGCACATTTCACAGCTATTAACAATCTGCAGCAATGCCTTTTTAGGTAAAAACCGTTACATTTCGACACGTTCAAAGCGACAGTAACCAGACCGCACCATCCTGCAAGAAGCCAAAATTCAGACGGAAACTAAATCGATTCTCATAGGATGGAGAAATCACGTGAGCTATTACATAGACGTTACACTGCGTTACATTGAAAATAAATTTAGGATGATTTGAGCCAGGGGTTCTCTAGATAGGGAAACTGAGTATTACAAACTCAATTAAAATTATAAGTAAAAAAACATTTTCATTAACATAAAAAACAATAGATGATTTATTAATTTTTTTCCTTATATTTCAAACTCACAAAATTAATATTCCATAATTTTCTTCAGCCAAAATTTCCATAAACTTAAGTGTAAGCATCCTAAGTGTAATTTGATGTAACATATGTTACGTGATTTATTATTATAATAATCACAATATTTTAAAGTTATCTAACTATACAAATTATTTTGCAGTTCATTTAAAGTGAAAAAAAATCCATGAGAAGCCCTTCAAAATAAAAGATAAACACAAAATTTAACTAAACAATATCAATAATAATAATAATAATAACATAATTTGAACTAATTAATAAAAAATAAATAATATCAAGATTTTGAAAATCGGAGAATTTAATATAAAAATGCTTGTGGAGAAATGCTCATTTTACCATTCATTTTATATGACTAAGGGTTTTCATACAGGATTATTCAATGCTAGAGAGCTAAATTTGAGTTGTGTTTTGTGGTTTATTTAATCTGCCCATTATATAATTTAGCTAAATCATTAGCTAATCATTAACTAATCTAGCTCTAATTCTGACTAAAATAGTAATTATTCAATTTAGAATAAAATGTATAAAATATTTATTACAATTTAGAATAAAATGTATAAAATATTTATTACAATTTAGAATAAAATGTATAAAATATTTATTACAATTTAGAATAAAATGTATAAAATATTTATTACAATTTAGAATAAAATGTATAAAATATTTATTACAATTTAGAATAAAATGTATAAAATATTTATTACAATTTAGAATAAAATGTATAAAATATTTATTACAATTTAGAATAAAATGTATAAAATATTTATTACAATTTAGAATAAAATGTATAAAATATTTATTACAATTTAGAATAAAATGTATAAAATATTTATTACAATTTAGAATAAAATGTATAAAATATTTATTACAATTTTGATGAAAATAACAACTTCAGACATTAAAACTTAATACCAATGACAAATTTATTTATTCCATTATCTAAAAGAAGGCTATTATTTTGAAGAAAATTTTTTAGTCTCTTTCAGTTGTCTTATTTAATAAAGTTTCTTACCTATAATGTAAATGAAATTTTAAAAACACAATGTATATTTAAAATAAATAGCTGTACTTATTTTTCATTATTTGAATAATTTATGTTGTTCTCTTATTTTCCATGTTAAGGTTTACATCTTCCAATTCAGCGACTAAGAATTGCAACGAAATGTAAGCATTTCTACTTATTTATATAGAAAGAAAACTAGCAATGTCTGCTATAAATTGATTAAGTATAAAGTAGTTTCATTATCCTATGAACAGGTCTATTGGATTTTAAAATATCCTTTGTTTTGAACATCTTAGTAATTCTATCTTCAGTTGTCTAAGGGATAGAAAGTATTATATATGTAAATTCTAATTCTTATTGAAGTAGGAACCATTCAATTTAGATTAAAATGTATAAAATCGTCACATATTTATCAAAATTCTGTTGTAATTAATAACTCCAGACATTAAATCTTAATACCACTGACAAATTTATTTATTCCATTAACTAAAGAAACGACATTATTTTGAAGAAAACATTTTATTCCCTTTCCGTCGTCTAATTTTAAAATATTTGTTTTCTTTTAATGTAAACGAAATTTTAAAAACACAAAACAAAGAACTGCACTTATTTTTCATTATTTGAATAATTTATGATGGCCTCTTATTTTCATTCAGTTAAAGTTTACATCATTTTAATCTTTCTTCTACTTCCAATTGTGCTACTGAGAATTGCAACAGAATGCAAGCATTGCTACTTATTTATAATAGCTTGCAAGTTCAATCAAGCTCTTAAAGGAAATTTTTTCTGTTAAAAAATAAAAAATTGTTTAAAAGAATTTTTCGGAATTCGCTATTGCTACTTATTTATATAAAAAGTAAACTGGCAATATCAGCTATAAAATGATTAAGAATAAACTAGTTTCATTATGCTATGAACAGATCTATTGGATTTTAAAATGTCTTTTGCTTTATACATCTTAGTAATTCTATCTTCAATTCTCCAGGAACAGAAAGTATTTTAAGTGTAAATTCTAATTTTGATTGAAATAGAATTCAATTTAGAACACAATATATAAAAACTTCATATATTTATTAAAATTTAGTTGAAAATAATAATTTCAGACATTACATCTTAATACCACTGGCAAACTTATTTATTCCATTACCTAAAAGAACGATATTATTTTGAAGAACAATTTTCGACAATTTTCTTACATTTAATGCAAACGAAATTTTAACACACAATTAATATTTAAAACAAATAACTGTACTTATTTTTCATTATTTTAATAATTTATGTTGTTTTTTAATCTTTTTATTCCATACTGAATATACCGGTTCTCCGAAGTTAAGCATTATTGGGCGCGGTCAGTACTTGGGTGGGTGACCACCTGGGAACACTGCGTGCCGTTGGCAAATTTGGGACCTGAATATTTTCCTTCAGTTAAAAATTACTTTTTGTTTTCTTTTTAATCTTTTTATACTCAATTGTGCTACTAAGAATTGCAACAAAATGCAAGCAATACTATGCATTTATATAGAAAGTAAACTGTCAATGTCATCTGTAAAATTATTAAGTATAAACTAGTTTCATTATCCTATGAACTAATTAATTGGATTTTAAAATGTTCTTTGTTTTGAACATCTTATTAAAGCTATCTTCAGTTGCCCACGGGCAGAAAGTATTCTAAGTGTAAATTATAATTCTGATTGAAATAAGAACAATTTAGAATAAAATGTATAAAATATTTATTACAATTTTGATGAAAATAATAATTGCAGACATTAAAACTCAATACCACTGACAAATCTGTTATTCCATTAACTAAAATATTTCATTTCCTTTCAGTCGTCTAATTAAAATTACTTTTTTCTTTTACTGTCAAAGAAATTGTAAAAACACAAAACAAATAATTGTACTTATTTTTAATGATTTGCATAATTTGTGATGTTTTCTTATTTTCCTTCAGTTAAAGTTGATATACTTTTTCTTTTTTAATCTTTTTTTCTACTTCCAATTGTGCTACTAAAAATTGCAACAAAATGCAAGCATTGCTACTTATTTATACAGAGAGTAAACTAGCAATGTCAGATTTAAAATGATTAAGTATAAACTAGTTACATTATCCTGTGAACGAATGTATTGGATTTTGAAATGTCCTTTGTTTTGAACATCTTAGTAAAGCTATCTTCAGTTGTCCAGGTACAGAAAGTACTAAGATTGTATATAAATAATAAATTTCATGTAACTGTTTGGAAAATAAATAGCTTGGAAGTTCAATCAAGCTCTTAAAGGATATTTTTTTCTGTTAAAAAAAAGTGTTTAAAAGGATTTTTTCGGAATTCGTAATTCCTGCAGTCCGGAAAACGGACGGAGGATAATAAATTATTTTATTCTTGTACTGGAATTATATCAATATTAATGATTTGCTGGAAAATGCTAAGGAAGTACGCTCAGACAAACATTACAATTTTCAAAAGCACTTATTTATACATAAGATTTTATATTTTAAGAAACTTTATTTTTATACGTTTTATTTTTATTTTGTTATTTTAGTATATTTGTCAGTATTGTTTTATGTCTTTTACTTTGCATTATAATTTATTATTATTATTATATTTAATTGTTTCTGATTTTTCTATTTTATAATTACTGCAATTTAAAGATGTATTGAGTTGATAGTGATGCAAAGAAAACTGTGCCGTATGCATGATGCCAATTTGTGCTAATAAATACTATATGTGTGGAAGATTATAAAAATGAAATATATAAAACAGTAATGCATGGAATTAAATATATAGAAAATTGCAAGATCTTGAAGAAATAGATTTTTATAATAAATGTACTTGTTTTTTTATTTATTCGTGTTTATTTTAACATTGCGTTTTTAATCTTCTTCATGGTGACAAGTTTTTAATGTAATCTATTGAACAATTTAACGATTAAAACAATTGACTTCATGAAAAAAAAATCAATCCAAAATCAATCCAAAATCATTATTAGATTGTTTAAAAATGTATCATTTTGTATATTATTATTTTCATAAAATTAAATAAATTAACATTTCATAAAATAAATTAAATTTTAATACCACTGACAAATTTATTTAATGCATTACCTAAAAGAACGACATTATTTTGAAAAAATATTTTATTCTTTTTCAGTTGTCTAATTTAATAGATTTTCTTACCTTTAATGTAAACGAAATTTATATTTTCTTCAGTTAAAGTTTACCTCTTTCTTCTGCTTAAAATTGTGCTACTAAAAATTGCAACAAAATTCAAGCATTGCTACTTATTTATATATAAAGTAAACTGGCAATGTCAGCTATAAAATGATTAAGTATAAAATAGTTTCATTATCCTATGAAGAGATCTATTGGATTTTAAAATGTCCTTTATTTTGAGCATCGTAGTAAGTCTATCTTGAGTTGTCCAGAGACAGAAAGTATTAAGATTGTATATAAATAATAAATTTCAGGCAACCGTTTGGAAAATAAGTAGCTTGGAAGCTCAATCAAGCTCTTAAAGGTTATTTTTTCTGTTGCAAAATAAAAAAAAAGTGCTGAAAAGGATTTTTTGGAATTCGTAATTCTTCCAGTCCTGAAAACGGATGGTGGAAAACAAATTATTTTTTTCTTGTACTGGAATTATATCAATATTAATGAGTTGCTGGAAAATGCTAAGGAAGTACGCTCGAACAAACATTACAATTTTCAAAAGCAGTTATTTATAAATATTTTATACTTTTAAGGGACTTTGTATTTATTGTTATTTTAATTTTTATATCTTCATTTTTACCATTAATTTTTTTTCCTTTAAGTTACAACAATTTTTTTTATTATTATTTATGTTTCATTTTTTCTGATTCTTCCATTTTATAGTAAAATAAATTTATAGATATATTGAGTTGATAGACATGCATGAAAACAATGCCGTATTTATGAAGTCAATTTCTGCAAATATCACTACATGTGTTAAACTAAAAAAAAACATAATACATAATTATATAAATGAAATCCTAATAGTCTCTACCGTTCTTTCATCTCAAAGCATACAAATCAGACATACCATTCGCAACATACCAAATCAGAGATATAAATGAAATATATAAACATAATATATGAAATAAAATATACTTTATTTGAGTGTAGGATTTTGAATAAACTGATTTTTGTTATAAATGTATTAAGTGTTTTAATTATTTGGATTTATTTTAATAATATAATTTTAATAGTCTTTGTGTTGCAACTTTTTTAATATAATATATTGAGCATTTTAACGACTAAAACAATTTACTTCATGAAAAAAAATATTCCAAACATTACTAGTCTATTTAACAATTTGTCAGTTTATAAATTATTATTTTCATAAATATAGGTTTCTTTCCTATTAAAACAAATCTTTGTTAATTTCATCAACGATAAATTAGAGGCAAAAATGCTTAACCCTATTATTAATATTGATTAAAATTTTAAAATAAATTCAAAATAAAATTTTAATGCATTCATTAAACTTTTTGCAAATTTCTTATGAGCATTCTTTTTATGTATATGGTTTTATGTATTTATTTATATTTATATTTTTCTGTACATTTTTTATAATTTTGATTTCATAAATTTACTAATAATCCTAATATCCACCAGATATACTTACGCACAAAAGGAAATTAAAATCATTTCATGTATTTTTCTAACTATTTCACAGCTCATACCCTCACCTCTCTATTGGATGATTCGGCACTTTGAAGATGAGGCACTTTTATGAATAATATTGATAATCTTTTGGGTATTAGAGAGTTTTTGCATATCGTACGTTAGTTACCGTAGGACGTCCGTTAGTTTTTTCTCCCTAGCGCACATGCTCAGTTTCCTATGAGCATGCGCGCTAGGGAGAAAAACTAACGGACGTCCTACGGTAACTAACGTACGGTATGCAAAAACTCTCTATTATTACTACTCTACAACGATTATCAATTTTGCATTGATATTTAAAAAATGCTCAATTAATGTTACACATGCAAATATTACAATTATATTGCATTACTTATAATTTTTTAGTAATTGTGTTTTCCCATATGTTTGACAGAACATTTAAATAATTATAAAAAGCAAAATAAAGACGTTTTTCTTTGTATTATGTACTTACACAATAATACCATATTTCTTTATAAATAATTTTTATTACTTTAACATTTTAACAAAAATTTCCTTTTATAATAAACATTTCCAAAGGCTTAGCTACATTTCAAACTGTTAAAATATATCAAAATCATTAAAACAATGATTTTAATTTTATTCATTGAAACAATAAAATTTGTTTATATTTATATGATAGATAAACATCATGGATGACTAAAATTGCCTTTATTTGTAATATATGTTGTAACCAGCCTCCTCCTACCCACTGGCAAGAGTGCCTCCTGTGACCTTCAGTAGAAATGGCCAGTTAACCTGAAGACCCACAACAGGGGAGGAAGTATATATCATGCACCCTGCACGTATTCGAGTTTCGTGTTTTCGGCTTAGAAGTTTAAAAGGCATATACTTAGAGATCCTTCCCCAAATCTCTAATTATATGCCTTTAAATGTGTTAAATATTATATGTAGTGTTTGTGCATGTGTAAATAAAATGTGACTTCTCTGACCTGTGCTTCAAGCATCAGAACTCAACCCACTGTTACAATCTAGTTGCCCAACCTGCACACTACAATATACACTCATGTCCATAAATTAAGGATAATTCAGAATCACGCAGAAATTAAACTCTAAAATAAAAATTTCACCTGTAGAATTATCACACACATCTTGAAGAAGAATATGCAATTTACAGGAAACCACCAAATGGCGCGGATAGTACGTCACAATGACGAGAGTGTAAGAGAGGGGTATATAAGGAATGGTGGCAAAGAAGTAAAATTGTTCACAAGCGCTTTAAAAGCCTTTCAGTGCAATAACCGCATAGTTATGGCACAAAGGAAGCATTTGGATGATTTTTTATGTGGTAGAATTATCGGACGACTCGAATGTGGACGTACATAGCTGGAAGTATCCGAGGAACTTGGAATCGCCCAGAGTGTCATCTCCAGTCTTTGGCAATGATTCCAAGATGATGGTAATGTGAGTAGATGTTACAGCACAGGTCGCCCCCGAGTTACAACGCTGAATGAGGACCGGTATTTAGCAGTTACTGCCAAAAGAAACAGACGGAGCACAGCATCAGACCTGTCTCGTCAGCTCTCTTCAGCTACCGGTACGACAGTTTCAAGGCAAACCGTGTACAGACGTTTAGGGCACATTGGTCTATATGCTGGTAGGCCTGTCAGATGTGTTCCACTTACCGCAACTCACTGTCGCCTGCGATTAACCTGGAGTAGAGAGCATGCATTGTGGACACTGGAACAGTGGTCTGGTGTGATGTTTTTCGACGAGTCCAGGTTTAGTTTGCAGTCTGATTCTCGCCGGACTTTCATATGGAGAGCGCCAGGTACCCGTTACCAGCAAGAGAACACCATTGAACGACACCGTTACGGAGGTGCAGGATGGCTCGTTTGGGGAGGAATTATTCTTGGTTCCAGAACTGACCTGCCTGTTGAGAGTGTAACGATGACAGGCCACATCTATCTGGACGTCATTCTGGAATAACATGTACGTTTGTTTCGGGGTGCATGGGTGCTGAATTTCTGTTTATGGATGCCAACGCCTGTCCTCACCGTGCAAACATTGTAGACGAATGCCTTCAATTGGAGGATATCACCCGTATGGATTGACCAGCATACTCACCGGACTTGAATCCAATAGAGCATGTGTGGGATATGCTTGGCCGATGAATTGCAGCCCGTCAACCCCCTCCCACCTGTCAACCGGAACTTCGGATGGCATTGCTTGATGAGTGGTGTAATATTCCCCAAGATCAGATTGATAATTTGATACTGAGCATGCCTAGGCGTTATAAGGCCTGTATTGCATCGTCCGGGAGACATACTCCATATTAACCATCATACTAACCATGTAATACTGTTTTTTGTAAAGAGGTTCTTTTTTGAAATTTGCTCCAGGGAGTAAAAATCGCAGTTTTTATTAATTATGTCAAACATATAGCCTCTTTTTTGCTCTTTACCTTTTGTTTAATAAATAGACTTTACAAATAAGTCAAATTTGTTTTGCTTCTGTCTCTTTCTTTGCCTGAACTTCATTATCCTTAATTTATGAACATCAGTGTATAATACATGTAATTAAGCAGAAAAATGCAAATGATGATCTCGTTTTCCTCTATGAAACATCACGTAGTTAGAGGTTTCAGTAAAAGATTGCAAGCTTATCCATTAACATAATAATGATCAAATAATTAAATCACTCATGGCTAATTGTAACCAAAAAAAAGTTTTCTTTTAAACAAGTTTCTTTTTAAATGAAAATTAATCCTACTGAAAATAATAAATAAATTCACGTCGAAACATTTGATTTCCGCTTAGAATTCACGATTCTTTTAAACATTTAAATAAGTGATTAAAGCATCTAACTTAAAAAAAAAAATCAAACGTGAAAGCCTTTTCCGAAGACAAATGAAACTAAAAAGGTTAAAGTTACGGATAGATTTCCACTCCATTATTCTCGAGAGTAGCTTCTGCATACAAGATACCTTGAAAAGTTCATTAAAATTCTTTAATCTAAAGGTTCTTCCTTAATTACTCAAATTAAGCAACTGCCGGCAAAATTGAATAAATGGATTGTCGCTTTTTGCTACCAGATTTTATTTCGCTTCTTCAAGTTCTAAACGCCTCCTTTGTTAAGAAAGTTAAAGCAATCAAATTCTCTGTGCAGGTAGTTTTTTTTTCTACTTTTGTAATTGAGTCAAGTCTGGAGAAAAAGGCCCAAAAGCCCTTTTAAAAAATTGAGATGCGTTTCGTTGATAGGAATCTTTTGTTGGAAAAAAAACACCATTTCGCATTTTACTTATTTACTTTTTTTTCCTCTTTCAATCACATCTTTCTTCGTATCATCGCACGTACTTTATAATAAACTTTGAAATTTATTTTCCAAGTTTTTATTGTTGAAAGCTGTTTGGATTCAAAAGGTTAGAGCTTATTTTTTGTAGAAAAAAATAATTTTTGGTATTTTATCCTTTATTTTATGCGTTGAAAATGTTATAGAAATCCATTATTGTTTCTAAAACGTTCTATTAACATAATAAATTATCATGAGAAAGGTTGTTATTACGAAAATATTTAACGATTTGATTTAAAAAAGCTGCGTATTTACTTTGGAAGTAAATATAATAATACTGTGGCTATCCAATGACATGATAATCCTATTGTGCAATTTAAGTAAACAAATTGTACAGCAAATTCGATTATTTAATAATAAATAGACATGTCCGCCCATTAACCCAAAGTCTTCACGCAATAACAAACAAAACCTCCACTGAAAAGAGCGCCTCTTGTGCTATTAAGGAGAAATAGTCAGCTGGCCTACAGACTCTCACCAAGAGAGGAAGTATATTTTGCGCCCCTAGCACTATTTGAGTTCCGGGTTTTCCGCTTAGAAGTGGTCCACGAATTTATAATTATTTGTCGTTAAGTGTGTTAAATATTGTATGTATCTAATTGTACGTGTGTTTGTTTGTGCGCGTTTAATAAAGCTGTGAGTTCTCCAAACAGTGAATCCAGTATCGCAACCCAACTCATTCAGTTACAATCTGGTTGTCCAACCTACACACTACAATTTATAGTATATTTAATTAAACAGAAAAAATAATGCTGCAAATGATGTTTTTTTTTTTCTGTGTGAAACCTCACGTAGTTAGATGTTTCAGTACAGCATTCCATGTATATCCATTAACATAATGATAAAAAAATAATTAAATAACTGTTGGCTAATCCTAACCGAAAAATTACCTTTTTTAAATATGTTTATTTTTAAATTAAAATTAATCCTCGTTATAATAATGATTAAATTCACATAGAAACATTTGATTTCCGCTTAGAATTCCCTATTCTTTTAAATATTTAAATAAATGATTAAAGCATTAAACTTTAAAAAAAAATCAAACCTGGAAGCCTTTTCTAAAGACAAATAAAACTAAAAAGGTTAAAATTACGACTAGATTTCGACTCCATTTTTCTCGTGAGCAGTCTCTACGTACAAGATACCTTCAAAACTTCATTAAAATTCTTTGCTCTGGAGGTTCGATTTTAATTACTCAAATTAAGCAACTGGCGGCAAAATTGAACAAACGGATTGTTGCTTTTTAGTACCAGATTTTATTTCGCTTCTTCAGATTCTAAACGCCTCCTTTGTTAAGAAAGTTAAAACAATCCAATTCTTTGTGCAGCCATTTTTTTTCTACTTTTGTAATTGAGTCAAGTCTGAGGAAAAAAGGCACAAAAGCCATTTTATAAATTGAGATGCGTTTCATTGATAGGGCTCTTTTGTTGCAAAAAAAAAAATAATACAATTTTTTTTTTCACCTCTTGAATCGCCTCTTTTTTCGTATCATAGCACGTACTTTATAATAAACTTTGAAGTTTGTTTTTCAAGTTTTTATTTTTAGAAGCTGTTTGGAGTCAGAAGGTTAAATTTTATTTTTTGTAGAAAAAAATTATTTTTCGCTATTTTATTTATTATTATTATTATTTTTTTTTTGAAAATTGTTATAAAAATGCATTATTTTTTTCTAGCAACTTATATTAAATTAATAAGTTAACATGAAAAAGGTTGTTATTACTGAAATTTTTTAAAACTTGATTTAAACAAGCTGCGTATTTACTTTTGGAAGTAAATATAGCAATACTGCGGCTATCTAATGACATAATAATCCTTTTTTTCCAATTTAAGTAAACAAATTGTACAGTAAATTCGATTCTTTAATAATAAATAGAGATACTCATACATTAGTCCAAACTGTGAACAAAATGACTATCGAACGACAAAACTAACCTCCACTGGAAAGAGAATATCCCAGTTTGGGGTTCCGCTGCAAAATACCACATCAACTACATCAAAAGAATAGAAAATAAAATTTTAAGAATGATTACTGATTCTCCTTGGTATTTTAGGAATGATGACATTCGTCACTGTCTTGCCCTCCCCTCTATTCAAAAATTCATGCTCAAGCTTGCAGAAAAATTCTATGCAAATCTTGAACACATCCCGAATGATGAAATCCGTAATCTTCCGAGATACGATTTCCATCTTCCGGAAAATGCTAAACGCCCAGGGGCTGTTCTTCAGAACTTGCAAAGCTCCTAGACGAACTGGCTCAGTTGTCGTCATGACATCTGTGCTTTTAGTCTTCATTCCTAGCAACGAAAATCCCATCCTACTGTAGATTCCTTTTTAAATTTTGGATTCTTTAATTGTTCTGTTAATTTTATTAATTTTTGTTTTTTATTTTATTTTTCTCCTTGTTATTAGCTATTTTATTAATTTTTTCTTTGCTTATATTTTTAATACATATTTTAACATGGGACATTGCTCTTAAATCACTTCACCTCCTTTTAACTATCAATGTTTTTTCCTTCACCAATGTTTCTCAGATGCAGATAGGAGTTTTAGGCCCCTTTGGGGCCAGGGCACTCCGAAATCCTGTAAAGACGAGACGAGCGTCTCTTGTGTCATTAAGGAGAAATGGTCAGTTGGCCTTCAGACTCTCAACAGGAGAGGAAGTATAGTTTTAGCCCTATTTGACTTTCGGGTATTAGCACCATTTGATTTTCGGGTATTAGCACTATTTGAGTTTCGGGTTTTCAGCTTAGAAGTGGAATCCATCCAAGAATCTTTAATTAAATTTCTTTAAGTGTATTAAATATTGTGTGCCTTTAATTATATGTGTCTGGTGTTTGTGCGTGTGTCAATAAAGCTGCGAGTTCCCCAGCCTGTGCCTGAAGTATCTCAACCCAACCACACCCACTTACAATCTGGTTGCCAACCTGCACACTACAATATATAGTATATGTAATTAAGCAGAAAACATTATGCTGCAAATAATGATCTTTTTTCCTGTATGAAACCTCATGAAGTTAGATGTTTCAATACAACATTCCATGTATATCCATTAACATAATGATGAACAAATAATTAAATAACTCTTGGCTAATTGCAACCAAAAAATTTGCTTTTTTAAACATCTTTCTTTTTAAATGAAAATGAATCCTCGTGATAACAATAATTAAATCCACGTCGAAACATTTGATTTCCACTTAGAATTCACGATTCTTTTAAAACATTTAAATAAATGATTAAAGCATTAAACTTTAAAAAAAAAAAAATCAAACCTGAAAACCTTTTCTAGAAACAAATGAAACTAAAAAGGTTAAAGTTACGACTAGATTTCCTCGCCATTTTTCTCGTGAATAGTTTCTACGTACAAAATACCTTGAAAAGCTCATTAAAAATCTTTCCTCTGAAGGTTCGCCTTTAATTACTCAAATTAAGCAACTGCCGGCAAAATTGAATAAATGGATTGTTGCTTTTTAGTACCAGATTTTATTTCGCTTCTTCATGTTCTAAACGCCTCCTTTGTTAAGAAAGTTAAAGCAATCTAATTCTTTGAGCAGTCACTTTTTTTTCTACTTTTGTAATTAAGTCAAGTCTGTGAAAAAAAGGCATAAAAGCCTTTTAAAAAATTGAGATGCGTTTCTTTGATAGTGCTCTTTTATTGAAAAAAAAATACCATTTCGTATTTTATTATTTTTTTCCCACCACTTTGAATCACCTCTATTTTCGTATCATAGCCACGTACTTTATAATAAACTTTGAAGTTGATTTCCAAAGTTTTTATTGTTAGAAACTGCTTGGATCCTGAAGGTTAAATCTAATTTTTTGTAGAAAAAAAAATTATTTTTTGTATTTTATCCTTTTTTTAGGCTTTGAAATAACTTTAAAAATCTTTTATTTTTTTTCTAAAAAAGTATATTAAACTTAATAAATTATCATTAAAAAATTACTGAATTTTTTAAAAACTTGATTTAAACAAGCTGCATATTTACATTGGAAGTAAATATAGTAATACTGTGGCTATCCGATCACATAATATTCCTATTTTGGAATTTAAGTAAATATATTGTACAGCAAATTCGATTCTTTAATAATAAATAGATATGCTCACACATTAGCCGAAAGTGTGCACAAAATGGCTGCAGAACGACAAATCAAACCTCCATTGGAAAGAGTGCCTCGTGGCATTCAAGAGAAATGGTCAGTTGGCCTACAGGAGCGGAAGTATATTTTGCGCACCTAGGACTATTTGAGTTCCAGGTTACAGCTTAGAATGGAATTCTTCTACGAATCTATAATTATTTGCCTTTAAGTGTTTTATGTATATTTCATATCTCTAATTGCATGTGTGTGATGTTTGTGCGTGTGTAAATTAAGCTGTGAGTTCTCCAACTTGTGATTCCAGTATCACAACACAGCCACACCCAGTTACAATCTGGTTGTCTAATCTGCACACTAAATTATAGAGTATATGTAATTAAAAGTAAAAATAATGCTGTAAATGATTATCGCCTTTTCTTGTGGGAAACCTCAATTAGTTAGATGCTTCAGTACAACATTGCGAGCATATTCATTAACATAATGATGAGCAAATAATTAAATCACTCTTGCCTAATTGTAACCAAAAAATTAGCTTCTTTTAAAAATCTTTCTTTTTAAAGGAAAATTAGTGCTTGTGATAATAATAATTAAATTCACGTCGAAACATTTGATTTACGCCTAGAATTAACGATTCTTTTAAACATTTAAATAAATGATTAAAGCATTAGACTTCAAAAAATAAAATCAAACCTGAAAGCCTTTTCTGAAGACAAACGAACCTAAAAAGGTTAAAGTTACGGCTAGATTTCCACTCCATTTTTCTCGAGAGTAGTTTCTGCATACAAGATACCTTGAAAAGTTCATTAAAATTCTTTCATCTGAAGGTTCGCTTTTAATTACTCAAATTAAGCAACTGCCGGCAAAATTGAATAAATGGATTGTTGCTTTTTAGCACCAGATTTTATTTCGCTTCTCATGACATAATAATTATATATGTTATGAAAGTTAAAGCAATACAATTCTTCGTGTAGGTAGTTTTTATTTCTACTTTTGTAATTGAGTCAAGTCTGTGAAAAAAGGCCCAAAAGCCTTTTTAAAAAATTGAGATGCGTTTCATTGATAGTGCTCTTTTGTTGCAAAAAAAATACTATTTTGCTTTTTATTTTTTCACATCTTTGAATAACCTCTTTTTTTCGTATCATAGCACGTGCTTTATAATAAACTTTGAAGTTTATTTTCCAAGTTTTTATTGTTAAAGCTGTTTAGATTCTGAAGGTTGAATCGAATTTTTTGTAGAAAAAAATTACTTTTAGTATTTTATCTTTTTTCCTTATGCGTTGAAACAGTTACGAAAATCATTTATTTTTTTTAAAAAAACGTATATTAACTTAATAAGTTAAGATGAAAAAGCTTGTTATTACTAAAATTTTTAAAAACTTGATTTAAACAAGCTGCGTATTTACTTTATAAGTAAATACAGTGGCTATCCAATGACATAATAATTATATTTTGCAATTTAAGTAAACAAATTGAACATGGTTCATGAATGGCCGAGTGGCTAGCTCTCTGGCGCTCGGTACCACAGGTTTTGGGTTCAAGTTTCGGCGGTGCCATGGATGTTTGTAGTTTTTCGGAATCCACTTTAAACTGTAGGTCCCTGTCTGTTAAGACCTCGGGAGACAGAAGATGACCGTAGACCGACAAATCAAACCAAACAAATTATACAGTAAATTCGATTATTTAATAATAAATAGACATGCTCACACATTAGCCCAAAGTGTGCACAAAAGTGTTATAGAACGACAAACCAAACCTCCACTAGAAAGAGCACGTCTTGTGTCATTAAGAAGAAATGGCCCACAGATTCTCATCCAGAGAGGAAGTATATCTCGCGTACCTAGCACTATATGAGTTTCGGGTTTTCGGCTTAGAAATAGAATCCTTCCACGATTCTATAATTATTTGTCTTTGTTTGTATGTGTATGGTGATAGTGTGTGTGTAAATAAAGCCGTGAGTTCTCCTACCTGTGTCTCAAATATCTCAACCAAGCCACACCCAGTTAAAATGTTGTTAGCCCACCTACACACAACAATATATAATATATGTAACTAAGCACAAAAAAATAATGCTGCAAATGAAGATCTTTTTTCCTGCTTGAAACCTCATGGAGTTCGATGTTTCAGTACAACATTTTCCATTAACATATAATAAACAAATAATTAAATCACTCTTGGCTAATTGTAACAAAAAAACTAGCTTTTTTTAAAACATCTTTCTTTTTAAATGAAAATTAATCCTCGTGATAATAATAATTAAATCCACGTCGAAACATTTGATTTCCGCTTAGAATTCACGATTCTTTTAAACATTTAAATAAATGAGTAAAGCATTAAACTTAAAAAAAGACTAAACCTGAAAGCCTTCTCTGAAGACAAATGAAATTAAAAAGGTTAAAGTTACGGCTAGCTTTCCACTCCATTTTTCTCGTGAATAGTGTGTACATACAAGATACCTCGAAAAGTCCATTGAAATTCTTTCCTCTGAAGGTTCGCCTTTAATTACTCCAATTAAGCAACTGCCGGCAAAATTGAATAAATGGCATGTTGCTTTTTAGTACCAGATTTTATTTCGCTTCTTCATGTTCTAAACGCCTCCTTTGTTAAGAAAGTTAAAGCAATCCAATTCTTTGTACGGCCATTTTTTTTATTACTTTTGTAATTGAGTCAAGTTTGGGTAAATAGGCACAAAAGCCTTTTTAAAAAATTGAGATGCGTTTCATTGGTAGTGCTCTTTTGTTGCAAAAAAATACCATTTCGCATTTTATTCAGTTATTTTTTTTACGTCTTCGAATCTACTCTTTTTTCGTATCATAGCACGTACTTTATAATAAACTTTTGAAGTTTTTTTTTCGAAGTTTTAATTGTTAGAAGCTATTTGGATTCTGAAGGTTAAAGCATATTTTTTGTAGAAAAAAATTATTTTTGATATTTTATCCTTATTTTAATTCATTAAAACGGTTATAATAATCCATTATGGTTTCTAAAATCGTATATTAACTTAATGATTAATCAGGGAAAAGATTGTTATTACTGAAATATTTAATAACTTGATTTAAACAAGCTGCGTATTTACTTTGGAAATGAATATAGTAATACTGTGATAATCCAAAGATATAATAATTCTTTTTTGCAATTTAAGTAAATAAATTGTAAAGTAAATTCGATAATTTAATAATAAATCGGCATGCTCACACATTAGCCCAAAGTGAGCACAAAATGGCTGTAGAACGACGAACCAAACCTCCACTGAAAAGAGCGCCTCGTGTCATTAAAGAGAAATGGTCAGTTGGCCTACAGACTCTCACCGGGAAGGGAAGTATATTTCGCGTACCTAGCACTATTTGAGTTTCGGGTTTTCGGCTTAGAAGTGAAATCCTTCCACGTATCTATAAGAATCTTCTTTAAATGTGATGCTAAATATTGTTATGTCTGTAATTGTATTTATGGGAGGTTTGTGCGTGTGCAAATAAAGCGGTGAGTACAATAACCTATGCCTCAATATCTCAACCGAACCACAGCCAGTTACAATATAGTTGTCTAATCTGCCCACTATGGTATTAAGTATAAATAAAGGGAGTTTAATTAACTTTTAAAATAACATAATAACTAACCAATAACTTTATTTTTTAATCTCTCATCCCGAGAGAAAATATATTTCGCCCAACCCTGTCTAACAGTTGGCCTACAGATTCTCACCTGGAGGGTTAGTATATTAAGAGCATCCCGTGCAAACCTAAACATCTCGTTTTCGGACTAGAAATGTAATCCTTCACCGAATCTATAATTATATGTCTTTTAATGTGTTAAATATTGTCTGTCGTTAATTAGATACATGTGGTGTTTGTGCATGTGTAAATAAAGCAAATATCTCAATCCAACCACACCCAATTGCAATCTAGTTGCCCAACTTCTACACTACAATATATAGTATATGTAATGAAACAGAAAAAATAATGCTGCAAATGATGATCTTTTTTTCTGTGTGAAACCTCATGCAGTTGTTCATCAATGCAGTAATTCCTCTGCATGTCAAAACCTCATGCAGATGTTTCAGTACAACATTGCAAGCATATCCATTAACATAATGAAGAACAAATAATTAAATCACTCTTGGCTAATCGTAACCAAAAAATTAGCTTTTCTGTGTTCTTTCTTTAAATGAAAATTAATCCTCCTGATAATAATAATTAAATTCACGTCAAAACATTTGATTTCCGCTTAGAATTCACGATTCTTTTAAACATTTAAATAAATGATTAAAGCATTAAACTTTAAAAAAAATCAACCTTTTCTGAAGACAAATGAAACTAAAAAGTTTAAAGTTACGGCTAGATTTGCACTCCATTATTCTATTCTTTCAGTCTCTGCACACAAGATACCTTGAAAAGTTCATTAAAATTCTTTCCTCTGAAGGTTCGCCTTTAATGACTCAAATTAAGCAACTGCCGGCAAAATTGAATAAATGGATTGTTGTTTTTTGGTACCAGATTTTATTTCGCTTCTTCATGTTCTAAACGCCTCCTTTGTTGAGAAAGTTAAATCAATCCAATTCTTTGTGCAGCCAATTTATTTTGCTACTTTTGTAATTGAGTCAAGTCTGGAGAAAAAGGCCCAAAAGCCCTTTTAAAAAATTGAGATGCGTTTCCTTGATAGTGCTGTTTTGTTGAAAAAAAAAATACCATTTCGCATTTTATTGATTATTTTTTTTTCACCTCTTTGAATCACCTCTTTATTCGTATCATAGTACGTTTCTTTATAATAAACTTTTGAAGTTTTTTTTCGAAGTTTTTAGTGTTAGAAGCTGTTTGGATTCTGAAGTTTAAAATTTATTTTTGTTGAAAAAAATTATTTTTGGTAACTTTTTACTTTTATTTATGCATTAAAACGGTTGTAAAAATCATTTATTTTTCTAAAAATGTATATTAACTTAATAAGTTATCATAAAAAAAGTTATTATTACTGAAATTTTTCATAACTTGATTTACACAAGTTGCGTATTTACTTTGGTAGTAAATATAGTAATAATGTGGCTATCCAATCACATAATAATCCTACTTTGCAATTTAAGTAAACAAATTGTACAGTAAATTCGATTATTAATTAATAAATAGACATGCTCACACATTAACCCAAAGTGTGCACAAAATGGCTGTAGAATGACAAATCAATCCTCCACTAGTCATTAAAGAGAAATGGTGAGTTGGTCTACAGACTCTCACCAGGAGAGAAAGTATATTTCGTGCACCTAGCACTATTTGAGTTTCGGGATTTCCGCTTAGAAGTGGAATCCTTGGACGAATCTATAATTATTTGTCTTTAAGTGTGTTAAATATTCTATTTCTCTAATTGTATGTGTGTGGTGTTTGTGCATGTGTAAATAAAGCTGGGAGTTCTCCAACCTATGCCTCAAGTATCTCAACCTAACCACACCCAGTTACAATCTGATTGCCCAACCTGTACACTACAATGTAGTGTATATGTAATTAAGCATAAAAAATAATTCTGCAAATGATGATCCTTTTTCCTATGTGACACCTCATGTTTCAGTACAGCATTGCATGTATATCCATTAACATACTGATGAACAAATAATTAATTCTCTCTTGGTTAATTGTAACCAAAAAATTAGCTTTTCTGAATACGTTTCTTTTTTAATGGAAATGAATCCTCGTGATAATAATAGTTAAATTCTCGTCGAAAGATTTGATTTCAGCTTAGAATTCATGATTCTTCTAAACATTTAAATAAATGATTGAAGCATTAAACTTTAAAAAAAAAAATCAAACCAGATAGCCTTTTCTGAAGACAAATAAAACTAAAAAGGTTAAAGTTACGGCTAGATTTCCACTCCATTTTTCTCGACAGCAGTTTCTACGTACAAGATACCTTGAAAAGTTCATTAAAATTCTTTCATCTGAATTTTCGCCTTTAATTACTCAAATTAAGCATCTACCGGCAAGATTGAATAAATGGATTGTTGCTTTTTAGTACCACATTTTATTTCCCTTCTTCTTGTTCTAAGCGGCTTCATTGTTGAGAAAGTTAAAGCAATCCAATTCTTTGTGCAGACATTTTTTTTTCTACTTTTGTAATTGTGTCAAGTCTGGGTAAAAAGACATAAAAGCCCTTTTAAAAAATTTAGATGCGTTTCATTGACAGTGCTCTTTTGTTACAAGAAAAATTCTACTATTTATTTTTTTTTTCACATCTATAAATTACCTCTTTTTTCGTATCATAGCAAGTACTTTATAATAAACTTTAAAATTTATTTTTCAAGTTTTTTATTGTTAGAAGCTGTTTGGATTCTGAAGGTTATATCTTATTTTTGTATTTCGATTTCTATTATTTTTCGTAAAAACTTATATAAACTTAATAAGTTATCATGAAAAATGTGGTTATCGCTAAAAATTTTTAATCATTTTCTTAAACAGGCTGCGTAGTAACTTTGGAAATAAATATAGCAGTATTGTGGCGATACAATGACACGATAATCCTATTGTACAATTTGTACAGTAAATTCGTTTATTTAATAATAAATATGCATGCTCACATATTAGCCCTAAGTTTGAACAAAATGAATATTGAACGACAAACCAAAACTCCACTGGAAAAAGGGCCTGTTGTGACAATCAGGAGAAATGGTCAGTTGGCCTACAGACTCTCACCAGGAGCGAAAGTATATTTCGTGCACCTAGCACTATTTGGATTTCGGGTTTTCGGCTTAGAAATGGAGGCCTTCCACGAGTCTATAATTATTTTTCTTTAAGTTTGTTAAATATTCTATGCCTCTAATTGTATGTGTGTGATGTTTGTGTGCGTGCAAATAAAACTGTGAGTTGCCCAACCTCTGCCTCAAATGCCTCAATCAAATCACACTCAGTTACCATCTTGTTGCCTAACCTGCACACTAAACTGTAGTATATGCAATTGAGCAGAAAGAATAATGCTGAAAATGATGATTTTTTTTTATCTGTGGGAAAGCTGAAATAGTTATGTTTAAGTACAGCATTCCATGTAAATCCATTAACATAACGATTAACAAATAATTATATCAGTCTAGGCTAATTGTAACCAAAAAATTAGCTTCTTTTAAACACGTTTCTTTTTAAATGAAAATTAATCCTCGTGATAATAATAATTAAATCCACGTCGAAACATTTGATTTCCGCTTAGAATTCTCGATCCTTTTAAACGTTTAAATAAATAATTAAAGTATTAATCTTAAAAAAAAAAAAAAAAAAAAAAATCATACCTGAAAGCCTTTTCTTGAAACTAAAAAGGTTAAAGTTACGGCTAGATTTCCACTCCATTTTTCTCGTGAGTAATTTCCACGTACAAGATACCTTGAAAAGCTTCTTCATGTTCTAAAAATTTAAAAGTCAAAGCAATCCAATTCTTTGTGCAGGTAGTTTTTTTTTTCTACTTTTGTAATTGAGTCAAAAAGGCCCAAAAGCCTCTTGAAAAATTGATAGGGCTCTAATTGTTTCGTTGATAGGGCTCTTTTGTTGGAAAAAAAAAATACTATTTCGCATTTTTATTTATTTTTTTTCACCTCTTTGAATCACCTCTTTTTTCGTATCGCAGCATGTACTTTATAATAAATTTTGATGTTCATTTTCGTAGTTCTTATTGCTAGATACTGTTTTGGATTCCAAATGTTAAATGTTATTTTTTGAAAAAAAAAAAACATTTTGGTATTTTATCCTTTTTTTCATGCGTTGAAACGCCCGTAAAAAAAAAACATTATTTTTTTCTAAAAACGTATATTAACTTAATAAGTTATAAGGAAAAAGATTGTAATTACTGAAATTTTTAATAACTTGATTTCAACAAGCTGCATATTTACACTAGAAGTGAATGTAGTAATACTGTGACTATCCAGACATAATAATCCTATTTCGCAATTTAAATAAACAAATTTTACAGTAAATTCGATTATTTAATAATAAATAGACACATTAAGACACACATTAACCCAAAGTGTGCACAATATTACTGTAGAACGACAAACCAAACCTGCACTGGAAAGAGAATATTTTGTATCATTAAGAAAAAACGGTCAGATGGCCTACAGACTCTCACCAGGAGAGGAAGTAACATTTCACGCACCTAGCCCTATTTGAGTTTCAGGCTTTCCGCTTAGAAGTTGAATCCTTCCATGAATCTGTAATTATTTATCTTTAAGTGTGTTAAATATTGCATGTCTGTAATTGTATGTAATTGGTGTTTATGCGTGTATAAATAAAACTGTGAGTTCCCCAACCTGAGCCTCAAGTATCTCAAACCACCCACACTCAGTTACAAACTGGTTGCTCAATCTGCACACAATAATATATAATACATGTAATTAAGCAGGAAAATAATGTTGCAAATGATGGTCTTTTTACCTGTGTGAAACATTACGGAGTTAGATGTTTCAGTATAGCATTGCAAGCATATCCATTAACATAATGATGAAAAAATAATTAAATCTCCTTTGGCTATCTTTAATAATCATTTCTTTTTAAATGAAAATTAATCCTCGTGATAAATTTCGCCTTTATTTACTTAAATTAAGCAAATGCCGGCAAAATTGAATATATGGATTGTTGCTTTTTAGATTTATTTCGTTCATTAGATTTATTACGCTTATTTATTTCGCCAGATTTTATTTCGCTTCTTCATGTTCTAAACGCCTCCTACGTTGAGAAAGTTAAAGCAATCCAATTCTTTATGCGAGCATTTTTTTCTACTTTTGTAATTGAGTCAAGTCTGTGAAAAAAGGCGCAAAAGCTCTTTTAAAAAATTGAGATGCGTTTCATTGATAGTGCAAAAAAAAAAAAAAAAAAAAATACTATTTCGTAATTTATTTGTATTTTTTTCACATCTTTGTATCACTTCTTTTTTTCGTATCATAGCACGTACTTTATAATAAACTTTGAAGTTTATTTGCCAAGTTTTTATTGTATTGAAGCTGTTTGGATTCTGAAGGTTAAAGCTTATTTCTGTAGAAGAAAATTTTATTTGTATTTTATACTTTTTTTTAATCGTTAAAACCGGTTATAAAAATCCATTATTTTTTCTAAAAAAGTATATTAACTTAATAAGTAATCATAAAAAAGGCTATTACTGAAATTTTTAACAACTTGTTTAAAGAAGCATTATTAAAAAAATCCACACTTTTTTTCTACGAACTTATATATTAACTGAATAAGTTATCATACATAAAAAAGGTTATTTTTGCTGAAAAAATTTAATAACTGATTTAAAGCTGCGTATTTACTCTGGAAGTAAATATAATAATATTGTGGCTATCCAATGACATAATAGTCCTTTTGTACAATTTAACTAAACAAATTGTACAGTAAATTTGATTATTTAATAATAAATAGACATGTCAAACTTTAGCCCAAAGTGTGCACAAAATGACCTTAGAACGACACAACAGTTCTCCACTGCAAAGAGCGCCTCTTGTGGCATTAAAGAGAAATGGTCAGCTGGCCTACAGACTCTCACCAGGAGAAGAAACGCACCTAGCGTACTTTTAAGTAGGCTATGCGTACGTACTAACGCACTTTCGCGCACATAGAACTGTTTGAGTATCGGGGTTTCTGATTAGAAGTGGCTCACTAATGTCAATGTCAAACTAATACTATTTTGCAATTTAAGTAAACAAATTGTACAGTAAATTCGATTATTAATAATAAATAGACATGCTCACACATTAGCCCAAAGTTTGCACAAAATGGCTATAGAACGACAATCCTAACCTCCAACGGAAAGAGCGCCTTTTGCTTCATTCAAGAGAAATGGTTAGTTGGCCTACAGACTCTCACTAGGACAGGAAGTATATTTCGCGCATATAGCACTATTTGAGTTTCTGTTTTCTGCTTAGAAGTGGAATCCTTCCATGAATCTATAATTTTATATCTTTAAATGTGTTAAATATTCTATGTCTCTAATCATATGTATGTGGTGTTTGTGAGTGTGCAAATAAAGCTGTGAGTTCTCCAACCTGTGCTCAAGTATCTGATCCCAACCACACCCAGATACAATCTGGGTGCCCTAACTATACAATACAATATATAGTATATGTAATTAAGCAGAAAAATAATACCTGCACACTACAATATTCTGTGGGAAACCTCATGGAGTTAGATGTTTCATTACAACATTGCTGGTATATCCATTAACATAATGATGAACAATTAATTAAATCATTCTTGGTTAGATAAAACCAAAAAATTAGCTTTTTTAAACATCTTTCTTTTTAAATGAAAATTAATCCTCGGCATAATAATAATTAAATTCACTCCGAAACATTTCCTTTCCGCTTAGATTTCACGATTCTTTTAAACATTTAAATAAATGATTAAACCATAAAACTTAAAAAAAAAATCAAACTTGAAAGCCTTTTCTGAAGACAAATGAAACTAAAAAGGTTAAAGTTACGGCTACATTTCCAATTCATTTTTCTTTTTAGTAGTTTCTGCATACAAGATACCTTGAAAAGTTGATTAAAATTCTTTCCTCTGAAGGTTCGCCTTTAATTACTCAAATTAAGCAACTGCCGGCAAAATTGAATAAACGGATTGTTGCTTTTTGGTACCAGATTTTATTTCGCTTCTTCATGGTCTAAACTTTGTGCAGCCATTTTTTTTCTACTTTTGTAATTGATTCAAGTGTGGGGAAAAAAGGCTCAAAAGCCATTTTATAAATTGACAGGCGTTTTATTGATAGTGAGTGCTCTTTTGTTGCAAAAAAAATACTGCTAGTTATTTTTTTCACATCTTCGAATCACCTCTTTTTTCGTATCATAGCACGTACTTTAAAATAAACGTTGAAGTTTATTTTCCAAGTTTTATTGTTAGAAGCTGTTTGGATTCTGAAGGTTAAAATTTATTTTTGTAGAAAAAAAACTATTTTTGGTATTTATCATTTTTTTTACTCGTTAAAGCGGTTATAAAAACCATTTAAGTTTTTCTAAAAATGTATACTAACTTAATAAGTTATCATGAAAAAATTTATTATTACTGAAATTTTTACTAACGTGATTTAAACAAGCTGCTTATTTAGATTAGAAGAGAATATAGTAATACTGCGGCGATCCAATGACGTAATTTTTCTATTTTCAATTTAATGAAACAAATTGTACTAATACTACACCACACTATATCACTGTGCTTAGACCTGAGTTGCCTCTTTACAATTTGAGAATGATGTGGGTGAGAAGAAGTCTGATTGAGCTCTGTGACGTTCTACGGCCATATAACACCTTGCCTTACAGCTTAAAGTGTATTCCGAACCATTACAAATATCCATGGCACCTCCGGGACTCGAACACCAAACAAGTGGTATCGAGCGCCATCTGACCCGAAACAAATTACATAGCAACTTCGATTATTTAATAATAAATAGACATGTTCTCGCACACATATATACATATACATATATATATATATATACATATACATATATATATGTATATATATATATATATATATATATATATATATATATATATATATATATATATATATATATATATATATATATATATATATATATATATATATATATATATATATATATATATATATATATATATATATATATATATATATACAGTAGAACCTCTGCAAGTCAAACTTTAAGGGAGACGCCAAATAATTCGAGTTATAGAGTTTTCGACTTACGTGAATTTTGTAAGGATTTGTAAGGAAATATTCGACTTGTAGAGGTTTAGATTCTTTCTAATTAATTTTGAGTTAAAATAAATAAAAATTTATGTTACAGAGGTAATAAACATGTTTATTTGTTAGAGTTCAAATGAAATCAACAGCATTAACCCCTTAACTGCCGCCGGAGTATATATACGCCTCACTCAACCGATGCGTTCCCTGCCGCCGACGTATATATACGCCTTTCTGAAGTACGATACTTTGCATTGCGCTGCTATAAAGAAAACTGTTCCCAGGGTTTTGGAATGCCACAAAATGACCTTGACAATGCTTGAAACTAATTTTATTATTTCAGAGAAAAGGGATAGGGTATTGGTAAAGGGGATGTTTCTGAAACGGTGAGTCATAGCTGTGCAGTTTTTGCTTCCGTTTCTGTTTGAGTAGGTCGTGCTTTTTTTATTCTTCTTTTGCTTCCGTTTCGTCGTGAAACCAGCTATCAATGCAATGAATGTGATTTTGGTTTATGTGACTTGGTTTATAAAAAACAAGTTTAGACATTTTAAATAAATAGTTATTTCTCCTATCATATTTTACATATGAAACAATAAAGAATTCTTGTTTTAGGAAATATCACACAGCATATAAGTTCTAACATCTATTTTATTACACTGTTATTCTATACTTTAAATTTAGAATTTTAGCATCTCGTAAGTTTTCCTCGGCAGGTAAGGGGTTAATAAGAATTATAAAATAAGAATATTTCATAGAATAGGTTATTCTATTTACTGTATACTCATACATTGTTTTCTAAGAAACAATGGCGTGCATTGCCAGCAAATCCTTAAAGTCGGTAATTTATTTTTCTTCGAGCTATAGAGGTAATTAGTTTCAAATGATGGAGTTGTAAAAGTTGTAAAAAAGGTTGTAAAATCAAACAGTGCGAAGGTTCGAGATATAGAGGTCCAATTTGTGTTTCGAGTTACGGAGGGAGAATATGTACCAAAATAGCTTGTGGGGATTGACTAATTATTTCGACTCATAGAGGGTTGAAATTTCGAGTAATGGAGGTTTTGGGGCTTGAAAGGAAGGGAACAAAAATTTCGAGTTTTGGAGGTTTTCGACTAATAAAGGGTCTACTGTATATATATCTATACACTTGAAGTGACAAAAGTCATGGGATACCTCTTAATATCGTGTCGGCCCTCCTTTCGCCCGGCGAAGTGCAGCAATTCGACGTGGCATGGACTCAACAAGTCGTTGGAAGTCTTCTGCAGGAATATTGAGCCATGCTGTCTCGATAGACGTCCATAATTGTGAAAGCGTTGATGGTGCAGGATTTTGGGCATGAACAGACCTCTCTATGATGTCCCATAAATACTCGATGGGATTCATGTCGGGCGATCTAGGTGGCCAGATCATTCGTTGGAATTGTCCAGAATCTTCTTCAAACCAATCGCGAACAGTTGTGGCCCGGTGACATGGCGCATTGTCATCCATAAAAATCCCATCGTTGTTTGGGTATATGAAGTCCATGAATGGCTGCAAGTGATCTCCAAGTAGCTGAACATAAGCATTTCCAGTCAATGTTCGGTCCAGTCGCACCAGAGGACCAAGTCCATGCCATGAAAAAACAGCCCACACCATTACGGAGCCACCACCAGCTTGAACAGTGCCTTGCTGACAGTTTGGGTCCATGGCTTCGTGGGGTCTGCGCCACACTCGAACCCTACCATCAGCTCTTACCAACTGAAATCATGACTCATCGGACCAGGCCACGGTTTTCCATTCATCTAGGGACCAACCGATATGCTCACGTGACCACGAGAGTCGCTGCAAGCGATGTCGTTCTGTCAGTAAAGGCACTCGAGTCAGTCTTCTGCTGGAATAGCCCAAGAAAGCCAAATTTCTCCACACAGTTCTAACAGACAAGTCCCTTGTACGTCCCACATTGATTTCTGCGGTTATTTGACGCAGTGTTGCTTGTCTGTTAGAATTTACGACTCTTTGCAGACGTCGCCGGTCTCGGTCGTTAAGTGCAGGCGGTCGGTCACTGCGCTGTCCATGGTGGGATGTTATGCCTGAAATTTCATACTCTCGGCACACTCTTGACACAGTGGATCTGAGAATGTTGAATTCCCTAACGATTTCCGAAATGGCATGACCCATGCGTCTAGCTCCAACTAACATTCCGCGTTCAAAGTCTGTTAATTCCCGTCGTGCTGTCATCATCACGTCAAAACCTCTTCACATGAATAACTTGAACAGAAGTGAAAGCTCTGCGAAAGCACTGCGCATTTATACCTGTTCTACGCGATGCTACTACCATCTGAAAATTTGCATATTGCTTTTCCATGACTTTTGTCACTTCAGTGTGTATATATATATTACCATATTATTAGACACAAACCAGTAATTATGTTAAAAATCACTTATTTGTAATAAAAGACGACAATAACTATATATTTTCGTTAAAATTATGTCTGGCATTGTTAGTGATTGTGCTGACACTTACACAAATATTCTTCTAAGGACTGGCAACACTGAATTGTGAAAATGACGGCGTGTTACAGCTGTCAAGAACGTGCAACGTAAATAAAACATGCTTTTTACTTGAATTTTTCAGACTAATCTTTCATTCGGTTATGAATTATTCTTATTTTATTATTTATCGATAATTAGGATGTGTTATATCCTTTGATTAATATTTTCTATTAAGTAATATCATGTTTCAATGTAAAATTTATAAAATTTTGCTTTTTTTCTGAATGAGAAAAATTATCTAAGTATAAGGGCCGAACAGATCCGAATATCTAGAGCTATTTACACTTTTACAGATGGATTTCATTTGCGAAGATTTTTTTCGGAAGGTTTAAATAAAGTAATTGAAAAAATTTAATAAAAATTAATGTGGAATATTAACTGATTTGAATATAAAACACCATTAAACAGTTCAGTTACCTCAGGGATGGGGAAACTCCGGCCCGCCGGAGGGTTCTATCCTGCCCGCGGATAGAATTTTAATCTTCCGGTAGGAGGCAAATTAAAAGAAATATATATTTATATATTATATATCTACTTCTATACTTTGATTAAATATTTTTTTCTTCCTTTTTTTTCAAAGGACTGATGATCTTTTTACTTTCTCTATTTTTGTTCTACAAAACATAAATCGACGGAAATAGACACAGACAGCTTTCAACCGGTAAAGTGTTGAAAGCGGAAGTTAGTTATAGCTGTAAATTGGTGCCAACAAGCGTTATCTCTTTCTCGGGGAGCAGACATGTGGGAATCCAATATAGTGAATTAGACCTCACATGTGGCAGACCAGCAGACCGTTAAGCTCCAGAAAGCGGCTTTTTTTTTTTACACAAATTCTGATATTATTGATTGCGTATGGAAAGATTGCGGACATATAGCATCATTGTGAATAGTGGTGAAATTATTAAAAGTATAGCGTAGCTAATGCTTGTTTGGGTAGATGTGATGGAGCACCCGTAGGTAGAAGCCTGACTTTTGCTCCGTGACGCTCTTACAGTCATAGAAGACCGGGACCTACAGCTTAAAGTGGATTCCGAACCACTACAAACATCCATGGCACCGCCGGGATTCGAACCCGAAACCTGTGGCACCGAGCGCCAGAGCTCTAGACACTCGGCCATTCAGGTCCCAAATTCGCCAACGGCACGCAGTGTTCCCAGGTGGTCACCCACCCAAGTACTGACCGCGCCCAATGATGCTTAACTTCGGTGATCTAACGAGAACCGGTATATTCAGCATGGTACGGCCGTTGGCTATAAACAAATATTAATGGAATAAGCAAATGGAATAAAACAAATCTTCAGGAATAAACAAATATTTTTAAAAAATAATTTACATGATTAATTAACTACTTAGAATTTTTGTACAAATGACTCTACATGGTAAAATTAGAATTACGTAATTTTTCAGTTCTTTCTATTAGCTCACACTCTCCCTATTTATATCTTATTCAAATTTTCAATAATTAATAAAATACTCTTTATTAATCCACTCAAGTTCAAATACATTTTTTTTTAACTTGTAGTGGGTGACACTTGATGTTAATACAGTTTTTTTTTTCAAATATTAATTCATTAATTAATTTTAATTAATTAATTTTAGTTTTTTTTAGATTTAAGTTGCATATATCTACTAATAGATGGCGCCCGATAAACTTAAAAAAATGAATGAAAATTATTTATAAAAGACTTTTCAGCAGTATAATGAAAAAAAAAGTAGGAATTGACGTAATTTTTTTTTTTTTTTTTATATTACTTGTTTATGTAAAAATCCAATAGAAAGTTTTAGAGGTACGGTTCAAAAAATACTTTCAAAATTTTAATTCAAAATTACACATAATTAATAAATATTCACAAAGAAATATTTTTGCAATATAAAAAGCTTAAACTTACTAAAATTTTTGAACATTTTTTTAAAAATTTCTATATACGGTTACGGAAAAAAATTTTAATTTTATCACACTAAAATTTTTATGCGTTTGGCTTTCTACGTCTCACAAAATTGTAGATACAAATTGAGAAATTATCAAGAAAAGTGTATGATATATTGAAGAATAGACAATACATCTATTAAGACTCGTTTGCAAATAGAAACGAAATTTTTTTAATCTACTGTTACGTAAACAAGATTAAAACATTCATGATTTCCTACGTGTGAGAAGGAGAATATTAATAAGGAAATTCATTTAATTTATCTGAAACTCGCTGTTTTAAATTTTAATTTTTTTAATTTTTATTTTTAATATTTAACATATAACTATGTTATCTTTATTTTTCATATTTAGTGAATTTTTTCATGAATAATTTTTCAGTTTTCAGAATAAAATAATACTCTAAAATATATTTTTCTGTACAGAATGAATACCATTGTTTGAAAATAAAATATCAATAAACAAAATAATAAAATATGAATAAAATTATTTTTATTCATATTTTATGATATAAATTTATTTTAATTAATGTTTAATGAATTGCTTGCTTGATTAAATATGTAAAAACATTATTTGATGTTATAACTCTTAACGTAACATTGTAAAATAAATTTTTAAAAGTTAAAAATTTTAATTAAAAATAATAAAATCTGTGTTAAAACTGCCAAATTATTTTATACATTTTAGTTTTCAAAATATATCTATATAGATTTTTTGTTATTTATAATTCATAATATGTGCTAAAAAGTTAAAAAGTTTAATTAAAAATAATAAAATCTGGGTTAAAACTGCTAAACTATATTAAACATTTTAATTTTCAAAATATATCTATATAGATTTTTTGTTATTTATAATTCATTATATGTGCTAAAAAGTTAAACATTTTAATTAAAAATAATAAAATCTGTGTTAAAACTGCTAAATTATTTTAAACATTTGAATTTTTTAAATATATCTATTTTTTGTTATTTATAATTCATAATATGTTCGCGTGTTTTTTTAATTAGAAGGCATATTTAGATATATAAATATAGTATATATTAATGACCTAATGTCTGACGATGAGAATTTATAAATTATTCGCTTATAGGATTACAAACGATCACTCTCAGTTCAGAAATTTAATGTGATATCTACCAGATAGCTGTGTTCTTTAAGAATTCTTGTTATAAAAATGCAATATTATAAATTAAATACGAACCAAGTTCACTTTTTTGGTCTTGAGTAATTTTTGTTTACTTATGTTACCACTTCGCGAAATCGCATATGCCATTTTGCTCAGTAACGAATGCATAGTTTTTCTACTAAAACTCGTGTTCCTTAATGGCTATTATACAGCAACGCGAAAAGTATCTTAGTCACTAACTAATTACCATGCAGTATATAAATATTTGATGTTTGCTCTCCGTTAAAATATAAGGTCTCAGAAAATTAGTTTTATTATCACCTTATACACACATATATATATATACATTATAGTAAATATAACATAACTATATTTTAACTATAGTAAACATTTATATATATACACTCAAGAGCCAAAACATTATGACCACCCCTACATTTTGCAATGAACTCGCCTGGATGACGTGGAAGGCACGTGATCAGGTGGAAGCTGTATTTAACTGCTGCTGGAGATATATATATATATGGCCAACTCGTTATTGACAGGTGGTCATAAGGGTTTGGCTCTTGAGTGTATATAATTAAAACGCGTGTATTGAATTTTTCTTATAAAATATTTAAATGCCATAAATTTAACGTAATACTTTTTTTGGGGGGAATAAGGCTTTAAAACATCATTAGAACAGTTTGATAGCAGTAGTATGATGTATTTATTGTCCTATTCGTAATATATAAAGGCTGTTTATGAATAAATACATTGCTGTGTACGAAATTCGATCATTGTTTTTTATTTTAAGATAGTAAATTATTTGCAAATGTATATTTAAAATTCTTATAAAGTTAACATTTAGAAACATGTTTGATATTTAGGAAATTGCTGTAGTTTTTAAAAATTAATTTTGTAATGATATTATTCGCTACTGACAAGTCATGTATGTAGTATATTCAGCAATACCCAGAATACGAGGTGAGGAGTCGAATTCGGGAACAAAGTGTCGAACATTTTTGAATCAGTCGAGAATCGTTTTAAAAATTCGACTCCCCACACCTTTGAAAAATAATTTTTATTTTTATTTAAATAATTAATGCTAAATATAAACGTTAAGAAAGTAACTCAATTTAGGTTTTTAAAGTAATTAAATTACATTTCGTTGTCAATAATACAACCAATTGTAAGACAGTTACAGCTTTAGCTGTATAGCAATTGAGAACTGAGAAACTTATAAAAAGGCATATGAAAAACTGAACTTGAGGTACTGAGGCGTATAGAAAGTATCTTAGATCAACAAGGAAAGGAGGTCTGATATAAGCTATTCTATAATTTAGAAAAAATAAGATTTAATGCATTATAAACATAGCCCATTTATGCTTAAAATGTACAACTTTATTTTGCTTCTCTTAAGTTATTTTATAATATTATATAATATTTATAATAATTTTATTATGATAATAAATATAATAACAATTAAATTTATTTATAATATTTTAATACTTACTGATGCTTATTAATTGGCTACTGTTACTTTTATAGGAATTATGATGTTTTTTTATAAGTAAATTTAAAATACAGTCTTTATAAGTAAGTGCAGATACTACACATCTAAGGTTGTAAAAAATACTTTGTTATGAAAGAACTGTTTTTATAGATATATCGGTTCAATAAAAGAATTTATTTCACAAATTCCTAAACTCCGTTAGTAAACATCATAAAAATTGAAATTACGGTAAAAAGTCAGGAGGAGTTGGTATAAAAAAATTCGACTGAGGAATCGGAAATGTTTTGACAGAGTCTTCGCCCCTGCCCAGAATTCACTGCGTGAGACCTTCTGAAATGCACCCATATTTTACCACATCAATTCGGAAGAACAGACACAGAAATGACATTTCGAAAATGAATGCCCTTCATTCCAAAATCAACAGAAGAACTTTCAGGTCGACGAATATCTTTGAAAAATGCATGTAAAGCTTTTGATCGTCTTCATATCTTTTTCAGCTTTAAAACCAACTGTTCGATTGCTAAAAATTGACGCTGTATTCCTCAAGATATATATATATATATATATATTCCAATGCAGCTGGCAAACAGACATGGATGTCTTGGATGCCTCAAGGCAAGCGCTGCACAGACGTTACTCACTTTGCATTACCCAGGGGGCGCGTGTGACTTGAAGATAAGCCACGGACGCGGTGTAACGATGCCCCCGCAACGCTCTACGATCATATTAGACCGGGACATACGGTTTAAAGTGAATTCCGAACCACTACACACATCCATGGCACCGCCGGGATTCGAACCCGAAACCTGTGGTACCGAGCGCCAGAGCGCTAGTCACTCGGCCATTCAGGCCTCAAGATATATATATATATATATATTCCAATGCAGCTGGCAAACAGACATGGATGTCTTGGATGCCTCAAGGCAAGCGCTGCACAGACGTTACTCACTTTGCATTACCCAGGGGGCGCGTGTAACTTGAAGATAAGCCACGGACGCGGTGTAACTATGCCCCCGCAACGCTCTACGATCATATTAGACCGGGACATACGGTTTAAAGTGGATTCCGAACCACTACACACATCCATGGCACCGCCGGGATTCGAACCCGAAACCTGTGGTACCGAGCGCCAGAGCGCTAGTCACTCGGCCATTCAGGCCCCAAGATATATATATATATATATATATATATATTAACAGATATGATCCAGTATTGTCTGATAACCTAAAATATTTTTTTTTTAAATTTTTGTAAATTCTAATAATTAAAAAATGTTGCGCAATGTTAGAGATTTTAAATAACTCCCCATTCATTATAAAAACTTGAGTAGGCAGATGGTAAACTGTTAGGTTGATTATTTTTGACACTTACGAATAATGATATATAATTCTAAACACAGCTCTTGATTCAAAGTGTAATATGAACCTTCAACTTCGACAAGATGCAAAGAAGACTTTAAAAAAATAAAATCCCTCAGATTGAAGATTATCTATATATAAGAAGGGATATGTTATGTAAATAAGTAGTAAGCTGTAAAGTTCTGGTGCAATATGCATCGAAGGCCGACAGGAAGAAATTTTATGAATCAATTAGTAAAAATTTTACAATTTTGAAACAATTAAAAAATCATCTTCTCGCAACGTTTCAGATGATGATGCATTCAACTATTTTCTTTCATCATGAAATTCTGAAATCGTATGAAATGAATAATGATGCTTTGTTTGAAAAGGCGGATGTGAATAACATCAACACCTTTAAATTAAATTGATAGATTAATAATTGTCGTTGTTTTTTATCATTTTTAATTAGAATTAGGATTAGGATTATTTCCAATTCAGCGGAAAAAAGTTCAGATAACTGCTATTTCTAAATGTGTTTACTCGAAGCAACACCATATTGAAAATATGTCTTGGGAATGTGACTAAAGAAGCTATTACAAAAATGCAACAACGATGTGGTCCACAAATGATTATACTCCGAAGTCGACAGATGGCATGAAATAATAAAAAATGTATATATAATTAATACGCTTTCATGTATAATTAAAGTACTGTTACTAATCTCTCATTTATATGAAAAATGTCAGAAAAAAAATTATCTTTGCTCACTTTTATTTTTTTAAATTCCTTCTATTAGCTCACACTCTCCCTATATATATCTTGTTCGAATTTTCAATCGTTAATAAAACACTTTTTATTCATCCTCTCAAGTTCAAATACATTTTTTTTTGAATTTGTAGTGGATGACACTGGATGTTAATGCAGTTTTTTCAAATATTAATTGATTAATTAAATTTAATTAATAAATTTTAGTTTTTTTTTTATTTAAGTTGCATATATCTACCAATAGATGGCGCCGGATAAACTTAAAAAAATTAATGAAAATTATTTATAAAGGACTTCCTGCAATATCGTGAGAAAAAAAAGAAGAAATTCACTTTAAAAATTTTTTTATATCACTTGTTTCAATGCAAAGCAATATTTGATAACAACTTATAGGCTGGTATTTTATATCTACTAATAAAAATTATTTTTTTCTAAAGGAATTTTAAGGGTTATAGGACGACTAGTTATAAATGCCTTTATGATGTATCAGACCAACTAACAATTGGTTTTAAAATTAAGAAAAAAAGACCAGAGTTGACTGTAATTACTAGATGGGAAATTATCATCTTTGGCACGTGCTTCATAAATATGTTATATTTCTACTATCCAGTATGCACTTGATATATTATTCGCGTGAAATCTAATATTCTTCAATGATGGAATCAAAATTAATTATAGAACAGGCATGACGTTTGTCATATAAAAATGGATTAAAAAATTGTTTTGAGCCATTTCAAATTTGTGATCAGTGCTCAGCTTCCTAAGCAGGATTACTGTGTGTAAATTTACCTGTCACATTTCTATACAATTTTTTACCTTCCTCTCTTATTAACCAGTTTTGGTTTATAGTGACTTCGTATCTCATTACAGCTGTTACTCGATTTTGACTGTTTCAAGAAAACTGTTGTTGAATGTCTCACATCAACAGATAACTCTTAGAGTGAAATTTCCCTACATTTTCCACACATTTTGCCCCTACATATTGTTATACTGAAAAAAATAAATAATTAAAGAGCTAACAAAAGAACTAAAACGGAAATCAAAGCTAAAATGGTTGCTCCTTTTCGCATTAAAAATCGAAATGCGAGTATGACAAAATCAATGTCTGAAATTCTGAACATCTCGTAATTTTTGGACCATGAAAATTTTCAACTATTTTGCAGATTTCTCTGCCCATTTTTTTTTAATACAGTTCATGACTGGCATGGGGACAATTAATAACTAGTTTTTCATAACTACTCATAACTAGCTTTTGAATAGCCTCAGTAATTGTGGACAAAGGGAACATAATTACAAACATCTGTTCCTTTATTGCACGAAACTGTATTGTATTGCATTATATAAAAGACAATTAATTTCCGTCCCTCCAGTTTTCTGTGACCTTGTCAAATGAAAGGTCACACTAAACTGGTGGAAAGGAAAATAATTTTACTGAAATAATTGGTCATTTTAGGGAATTTCTTATGTTTTTATTTATTTGAAGTGATATTCCCTGCGTTTTTTCACGGAATGTATATTATAAAATAATATATTTAAAATACACATTTAAAATATATATATTTTTAGAATATATATTTTTATTTGACATATTTAGTCTTTTGAAAATTTCATTTTAAACTTAAACTTTTCAATCCTCGGGAAATACTTTGTTAAAGCTAAATAATTATTTTGAGCTTCGCATTAAAGTAATAATAAAAAAATGGTTAAATAAAATTATCAAATTTTTTTATTTTAATTTTTTATATTTTTATCAATAAAATAAAGTTAGTATAGAAATAAATTTAAAACTAATACTGTAAGTTTTCTATTTTTTTTTTTCTACAATAATTTCACTAATGGCATCAGTAAATTTCTTTAGACTGTTGCCATCTGATAACTTGAAACTTTCATGATAATAAAAATATTATTATTTAAAAGAATTTAATCTTTATTTTTGAAAAGGAGATTTTATTTTATTTTTAACTTTATTTTTGAAATTCCAGATGAACAAACAACTGAACTTCAAAGAGATTATTTAGGATGCAATTTCGAAAATTTATATTTTCCTTAAAATTCCTTTCTAGATTTCTATTCCATTCGTAGTTTATCAAAACAAGCGAATCTCTTTTTTGATCCTGCTACAAGTTTCAGCTAGCTTAAGGTAAATACTTAGTTCAACTTTTTCCCCCTAATTGACTCCACTCTAAGAAAAGAAATGACATTTATTTTTATTGAAGCTTTAGAACAAGCAATAACATTAATAGAATTTCTTTTGTTGATCCACTCACGTTTTGGTTTAAGTAAAGGAATATTTTTTCTTACTGTGGCCCAATCAATGCCTCAGACATTCCAGAACATGGCCGATATGAGATATTTGATAACAAGGCACTTTTTCAATACTAGTTGATTATTGTTTACAATTGTTTGGTTGCAGTTAACTGAATTGTTCTTGATTTGTTGGGAAGTTGTGTCTTTTTTAGGTATGAAAATAAATACCTTTTATTAAATCTTTTATATAAAAGGTTTTCAAAATATACATTTTTTAATGAAATATAATTTATTATTAATGTCAAATATCACAACTATAGATTTGATAATTAATCAAAAAATTATTTATTTAAATACTGATATTTGATAATTAATTATTTAATAACTTTATATATGATAATTATTTAAATGACTCATATCTTTAATGGTACCATTCTAATAAAAATTTTCACAAAAATAATGCTTTGCGTATAAATTGAATTTAATTAACAATATAAGTTTCAAATATCTAATAAAAATATTTAAATAGTGTTACTGAAAGCATAGAAATAAATCAATGGATAAATGGAGTTGTATTAATGAGCAAAATATCCGCATGAAAACAAAATATCAGTATATCAAAATAGTAAACATTTTATTAATTTAAAAAGATTCAGTGAAAATATTTATGAAATAATAATAAAAAGCCAGATTTAAATTTTATATGAAATTGAATTTCAATAAATGATGAATTTCTTTATTAATTTCAAAAGATTCAGTGAAAATATTTGTTAAATAATAATAAAAAGCCAGATTTAAATTTTATATGAAATTGAATTTCAATAAATGATGAATTTCTTTATTAATTTAAAAAGATTCAGTGAAAATATTTGTTAAATAATAATAAAAAGCCAGATTTAAATTTTATATGAAATTGAATTTCAATAAATGATGAATTTCTTTATTAATTTCAAAAGATTCAGTGAAAATATTTGTTAAATAATAATAAAAAGCCAGATTTAAATTTTATATGAAATTGAATTTCAATAAATGATGAATTTCTTTATTAATTTCAAAAGATTCAGTGAAAATATTTGTTAAATAATAATAAAAAGCCAGATTTAAATTTTATATGAAATTGAATTTCAATAAATGATGAATTTCTTTATTAATTTCAAAAGATTCAGTGAAAATATTTGTTAAATAATAATAAAAAGCCAGATTTAAATTTTATATGAAATTGAATTTCAATAAATGATGAATTTCTTTATTAATTTCAAAAGATTCAGTGAAAAT
The DNA here is from genome assembly GCA_021605075.1 of Caerostris darwini. NCBI lineage: Eukaryota > Metazoa > Arthropoda > Arachnida > Araneae > Araneidae > Caerostris > Caerostris darwini. The sequence continues at coordinate 926,230 of BPLQ01013462.1, read as the reverse complement.
ATTTGTTAAATAATAATAAAAAGCCAGATTTAAATTTTATATGAAATTGAATTTCAATAAATGATGAATTTCTTTATTAATTTCAAAAGATTCAGTGAAAATATTTGTTAAATAATAATAAAAAGCCAGATTTAAATTTTATATGAAATTGAATTTCAATAAATGATGAATTTCTTTATTAATTTCAAAAGATTCAGTGAAAATATTTGTTAAATAATAATAAAAAGCCAGATTTAAATTTTATATGAAATTGAATTTCAATAAATGATGAATTTCCTTATTAATTTCAAAAGATTCAGTGAAAATATTTGTTAAATAATAATAAAAAGCCAGATTTAAATTTTATATGAAATTGAATTTCAATAAATGATGAATTTCTTTATTAATTTCAAAAGATTCAGTGAAAATATTTGTTAAATAATAATAAAAAGCCAGATTTAAATTTTATATGAAATTGAATTTCAATAAATGATGAATTTCTTTATTAATTTCAAAAGATTCAGTGAAAATATTTGTTAAATAATAATAAAAAGCCAGATTTAAATTTTATATGAAATTGAATTTCAATAAATGATGAATTTCTTTATTAATTTCAAAAGATTCAGTGAAAATATTTGTTAAATAATAATAAAAAGCCAGATTTAAATTTTATATGAAATTGAATTTCAATAAATGATGAATTTCTTTATTAATTTCAAAAGATTCAGTGAAAATATTTGTTAAATAATAATAAAAAGCCAGATTTAAATTTTATATGAAATTGAATTTCAATAAATGATGAATTTCTTTATTAATTTCAAAAGATTCAGTGAAAATATTTGTTAAATAATAATAAAAAGCCAGATTTAAATTTTATATGAAATTGAATTTCAATAAATGATGAATTTCCTTATTAATTTCAAAAGATTCAGTGAAAATATTTGTTAAATAATAATAAAAAGCCAGATTTAAATTTTATATGAAATTGAATTTCAATAAATGATGAATTTCTTTATTAATTTCAAAAGATTCAGTGAAAATATTTGTTAAATAATAATAAAAAGCCAGATTTAAATTTTATATGAAATTGAATTTCAATAAATGATGAATTTCTTTATTAATTTCAAAAGATTCAGTGAAAATATTTGTTAAATAATAATAAAAAGCCAGATTTAAATTTTATATGAAATTGAATTTCAATAAATGATGAATTTCTTTATTAATTTCAAAAGATTCAGTGAAAATATTTGTTAAATAATAATAAAAAGCCAGATTTAAATTTTATATGAAATTGAATTTCAATAAATGATGAATTTCTTTATTAATTTCAAAAGATTCAGTGAAAATATTTGTTAAATAATAATAAAAAGCCAGATTTAAATTTTATATGAAATTGAATTTCAATAAATGATGAATTTCTTTATTAATTTCAAAAGATTCAGTGAAAATATTTGTGAAATAATAATAAAAAGCCAAATTGAAATTTTATATGAAATTGAATTTCAATAAATGATGAATTTGATTTTTCAATCAGTGCCAAAATCATCGTGCTGAACAAACTGAAATATCGCTGAACATGGAAAATTTAGCATGGTATTAGAATTTACATGAAACTCTCAGAGTCACATTTGCTATTCCTTTGGTTTAAATTATATAAATAAATGTCCATTTAAATAAATTACATTTAGGGGACCATCCACTAAATTAGTTTATTACTGTCGCAATACAAGCATGATTTTTTTTTTTGATTTATATTCCTTTCGTGATATTCATTAAAAAAAATTATATCAGATAAATAAAATAAATATATTTCAGTTCAATTTTTTTCATGTCTTATTCAGATAACAATATTTAATATCTATGGTGAAAACATTTTCTTAATTTCCATTAGTTCCTCTTTTTATATATATTTGCAGTCTGTTTGTTTATATATATCTACAGTCTCTTTTTATCTTTTTCCTCTATATTTGCAGTCTGATATTATTTTCAGTTAGATTGGCCTCCATGATAGAGAAGACATCAATATCGTGAAATTAAAGAGTCTTGCAAAGCTCAGCCCTCTTGGAGTGGGACAGACCACCCGCATTCCACTGCAACACATGTAGTGATGAGTTACTATTCGGCAGGGAACCCATTGAAAAGATTGTAGATCATTTAGCCGACAAGGCGTTGTCCGAGGTGCACCAAGGAGGAGGTAGATCTACGTTGCACTCAAGCAGGCTTCCTGCAAGAAGTGTTGAAACTGAAGGACTCTTATAACCTTAATTCCGAGTTTGAAAATTTGCCAATCCCCCGCAGTCCTTTAGTCTATCGAATTTTTAATGTGGTCACAGATCTTGTTCCCCCTATCCGAAAATTAGATACTAGCTGTGAGGTTCTTAGAAGTATTTCCTATGCAACTATTAGCGAGCTATACACCGAATCGGAGTGGTTGAGAATCTATACCGATGGCTCCCGGATGGGACAGCGAATAAATGCCGGGGCAGGAGTTTTCTGCGACCTGTTTTCTGTCTATGCTCCTGTCGGCTGTTTTGCATCTGCTTACGACGGTGAAGTCGAAGCTTTACGTATTGCCCTAACTCAAATACAGTGCCGAACAGAGCCCTTTACTATAGCAGCCATTCTATCTGACTCTAAGGCAGCACTTTTGGCAATCAACTCCTCCCTAGCACCTCAGTCTACTTCCATCGAAAAGTGCATCTCTTGTCTTGAAGATCTTGACTCAAAAGGCAAGGATATCGTTTTGCGGGGAATCCCAGGCCATTGTGGGATCTTGGGTAATGAGAAGGCGGATGATTCTCTTGCCAAAAAAGGAACAACCATCACCCAAACCTTTTGTAAAGACATTTCTTTTCACTCGATGAAACTGATGATCTGAGACTTTTTTTCGGAACACTCTATCTGATTATCTATTTGAAGTCAATTCATCTAAAACCTGATTTAACTTTATTTTAAACATGCCTGATCAGCCCAGGTTTAAAGCTGTTGCCCTTTTCAGACACCTGACGGGCCATGATTGTATGGACAATCATCTATTTCGTATAAAAATATTTGCAAGCCCAAAATGCATGCTCTGCAGTCTTGGAGAGGACATGGATTCATCTCATCTTCCTGTCTAACCTGCACTTGTTTCCTCTACTGTGTATGGTCGTTACTGGGAGGCTAGGGCCCTTAAAAGCTAAACGTGACACTATGTGATTTATTTCGATTCTCGTTGTTGTTTTCATGTTCTTTGTGTTCTTTTTCTTTTATTATTTATTGTACTCGGCCATTGGAAATAAAATAAAAAATATTTGCAGTCTTATCTATCTATATCATAATAATCTATATCATATTCGTCAACGGGGGGTCCGCAGATCTACCTCTCCGTGGTGCACCTGGTAACACTTTTTAGTGGCTAACAGATCTGCAACTTGGCATTATTGTTAGATTAATGAACTCTGTTTCAGCATGTTTTGTTGTATTATTTTGTTGTTGTTGTATGTTTTTGCTGTAACTGTTCATAATCTGCCATTGGAAATAAAAAAAAATATCATAATAAATTCAGCAAGTTTTATTTTTTCAATTCCTTCTATTAGCTCATACTCTCCCTATACATTGTTAAAATTTTCAATCTTTAATAAAATGCTTTTTATTCATCCACTCAAGTTCAAATACATTTTTTTAAAATTGTAGTGGAGGATACTTGAGGTTAATACAGTTTTTTCAAATGTTAATTCATTCATTAAATTTAATTCATTAATTTTAGTTTTTTTTAGATTTAAGTTTCATATATCTACCAATAGATGGCGCCAGACAAACTTTAAAAAATGAATGAAAATTATTTATAAAGAACTTTCTGCAATATTGTGAAAAAAAAGTAGGAATTGACTTTAAAAAATCTTTTTTGTATTACTTGTTATAAATGAAACTTCAAATTGTGTTTTATCATTACTTATTTTTTACTACATTTTTAAAATATAAATTAAGCCAATCAAAACATCATGCTATCAATTAAAATCCTTTCTTCTAGCTAAAACTCTTTGAGGGAAAGTTGAAGTGGTTAGCTCTACTCACAGCTCCACTACAATCAAATATTTAAAATGTCATGCCTTTTATTTACAACATTTTTTCTATTTTTATAATTTATTGATATGCAATGATTTTAATACCTTTTACAGGTTACTTATATGCAACAAATATATTTACTTTTACAAATTAAGAATTTTTGGAAATAATAAGAATTAAAAATTTTATTATATTGTAGCAATACGCTATTTATTTTTTAAAGCATTAAAAGTATATTGAAGATTCGATAAATGATAAGGAAATATCATACCAAACTCTAAACCTATTGTAGAGATTTTCCTTCTAGAAGAGATATAGCATTTTTGTTCCTAGGCGAAAGACACGAATATTCTGTACCAAATGCATGATAACAACCAATCACTCAAATCTTACAGCAGGTAATCAGTATAGTGGATATTTATACTAAATGCTATTAGTGTTTTGTTCTAATGAGAACAAGCTGTCATTCAAATCAGACAGCAGATAATCAGTGTCATTTATAATGATACATCATGATATTAGCGAATGTCTGAGCTGCCTTCAAAGGTCGAAATAATTACAAATGGAATATGGACTACACCATGAGTTGTTGTATCGTGATTGGTGATGGACCATGGGTTGAGGAAGTGACTATTTTAATAAGAATTAAAGGGAGCTGACTCCCTTGACGGATTCTTTTTAAATTGAGGTTTCTGGAGAAGGCGGAAGAATGTTCTGCGGCAAGTCAACAAGAAGTGTTTTTTTTTCTTTTAGTGATAGTGATAGTGATAGTTCTTTAGTTTTTCTGATAGTGATTGACCAGGTAAGAGAGTCCGCCTGTTTACAAAGTGAACCCCTTGTGGTTTCGTGTATCACGCCGTGTGATAACTAATGTCTGCCGCAGGCCGGATGCATTAGATTCGTCGTAGACACGAGAATTCTGAAATTCTCCGCCCTTGGAGTGATCTGCACTTGCGAATCACTTTATTTTATTTTTGTACAAAATCACTTTATTTTATTATTTTAATTTGCACTTTATTTGTCATTTCTTTTGTAAATAATAATTTTTAATAACTCAGAGTTCTGTATATAGATGATGCTTGTAAATAAAAATTAAAGTGTTCCTATAAATCTGAAGATTGTCCTCGTCTTAAAGTCGTTATAGGTCTAGCATAAGCCATTATTAATTTTTATAGTGTAATAAAATTAAAAAATATTGATTTATTTGTATTCAAAATAATTCAAATGAACTGATACAATGAAATAAATAATGTTATTGTCATAATATCATATATAATGTTATTGTAATAATGTCAGATATACTTAAAAGAATACCACAAAAGAAAAGAATTTTCTGCTATAAAAGTATAATTAAATAAACTTTTAAATTAACATAAAAATTTCGTAATTTTATACTTAAAGTTAAAATATTTTAACAATATGAAATCGTATGTAGGCAAAAAGAAATAAGAAAAATTAAAAAACGTTTTTTTTTTTTTTTTTCCCGAGAATATACTTTTGACATTCTTTTAGAAACAATTGAAGAAAAAAATTTCTGTGATTTCTTTAAAATAACTATAAAAAAAGATTCTTTTTCTGAATACTTAAATTGCTTAATTTTTTTTTCAAGACGAGTGAATTGTAAGAATGGGGATATTCGTAATGAATGGAAGAACTGAAATGTTTGAAAATGTCAAGTAACTCGCTTTTTTTTGTACAATAGCAAAAAAGGGAAACTCAGTTCAAAGTGAATTCAAGACTTAAAAGTATTGACCGAGTATTAAGCTACCCCATCTTTTAAAAGAAAAAACTCTTTTAAATGTACTACGTTATTTTAAATTCTTATCAAACAAATATGCAAAGAATTTTGACCTTTTTGATAAGTTTATGTATGTATGTTTGTTTGTTTGTAACTGACTCTTTGGGCTCGATTTTGCCCTACTTTAAGCGATCAGATTTAATTTAAACGTTGTAGACTTATCAAGGACCGACGACACTAAAATATTTTGATCAGTTTGTTACCTCATCATGATTAGGATCGCCAGGATTAGTGATTTTATTTTAACTTATGGAGAGCAATTTAACCAATGTAGAATGAAAGTACCTAAGACATTCAAACCTACGTGGGACAGTGGCATAACGGATAACGCGCCTGACTAAGGAACAGGAGATAGATTCTCTGTTCGAATCCTGGCTGGCTCGACATATTCGCATTTAGCCTTTGTTTTACTCGCAATTAAATTATTGTAAGAACTATAGTTCCAGTCCTCCGTACCGGAACATCATTTAGATATTATAGTTTAAAAACACTAAAAAACACGGTTTTAGAGTTAATCAAACTAAAAAGTAAAAAATAAATTATAGTTTTATAAAACTAAAAAACAAGCTTTTAGAATAAATAAATTAGGTTATAAGGTTAGGTTAGGTGTAATTATATATTAGGTGGTTATATATAGTAGGTTAGGTGTAATAAATAAAAGTAAAATTTAGTTTTAAAAAACTAAAAAACAAGCTTTTAGAGTTAATCAAACTGAAAAGTGAAAAATAATTGTTAACATAAGAATAAACTTACTGACGAGAAAATGAATGGCACTGTTCTAAAAGCGTTTGGTGCTTTGTATGACATTTTTAACTCTGTGCATTTCGGAATGTAACTAGTGAAAAATTATGACGATTGATATCGAGCACCCCACGCTTTTAGAACAGTGACATTCATTTTCTCGTCAGTCATTTTATTCTTATGTTAACAATTATTTTTTACTTTTTAGTTTGACTAACTCTAAAAGCGTGTTTTTTAGTTTTTTAAACTATAATTTATTATGTTGAATCTAGAATTTTGGAATTTCTGTTCACATTTTTCTTGTTCTCTACCATTACTTTCGACTGCTATGCAGAATAAAGCAATTTTATAATTCATCAGTAATACAGAAATAGCCTTTATTCATAATTTAGTGAATTGTAGGAGATATGCAATGTGTGAATAAAGATTTTAAAATACTGCATTTCCTACCAAGTTCATTTTTTTTAATCGTATCAACACCATTTTCATTTATTGCCAAAATATTTTATTCTACATTTCAAAATTTAGTTCAATTAATATTAACACATTGACATTGTTATTTTACCCTGTCAGGGTCTCAAAACTCTGTTTAAAATGAGGCTTTTCTAAAAGGGATTTTTTTTTTAAATTGACGTAAAAATGCATTGTTATCGATCGCAGTAGGGTTTTCATATAGATAGAATATGTTCTGTTTAAATATGATAAAACAATTTGTATTTTAACATTCTAAAAACTGCAGTTTAGGCGATTCCACTTAGTACGGAATAGAGACTTCAGAAATCAGAAACCTAAAGTGCGGAATCGCCACAAGAACTATCAAATTCAATAGCGGCAGAAATATAAATTAATTTAATTCATCTAGAACTTTATGAACAAGCAATTTTTCATATACTACAAGAAGCACTACCCAATTCAGACCGAGAATTCTGTTAAGTGATGACTAAAAACATAAACTAATCAATAACAGGTGGGCTGAACAGTTCGTAGGCTGACACATAGATGGCGCTACTAGTATTAAATCCATACGAATTTTAGTTAACCCATATGATTTTTAGTTAGATTTTATTGTATAATATTGATTGAAGAATAACAATTTTCTTTTTAATTTCTGAACTAAATGTTTGTGCTGTGAAATATACAAAATATTTATTGGTTTTTTATTTAGCTTTATTTTTCTTAAGTTTTGAATACAATCAGATAACTAAATCAGTTATGGCTGGTGCAAAATTAAGCAAATACTTAATTCTAATCAATAATCATCAGTATCATTGTAGCAATCAAAAGAATACAATATAATTCAAATAATTGACATAAAAAAGATAAAAATTTAATTAAAGACTTAAAAGACAAAGACGTTTTGGGGTACAATTATTATTTATGGATAATTTTGAACATTAGATTTAAGATAGACAAATAAAATTTTGAAGATTGATTACCAGTCTAATTCATGGCTGATACCACTAATTAGTTAGACACTATTTCAAGGATATTGAAACAATAGCCTGTTTATATGAAAGCCAGACAATTCAAAATAAATTACAAAGCTCGTGACTTCAGTCAGTCGTTATATTTAACAACTCCTTTTTAATGCCTCTTTTGAAACACACATAAAGGAACACATCATGTGGAAATCAGAGTTTAATTTAAATAAAACATTTTGAAATGAAAGTTTTTCGTGTTGCTCGATAAGATTAATCTGTTTTTGAAAATAACTTTTTTTTTTATTTTATAGCTTCTCTTTTTATGACTTCATTTTCTGGAGACACCACGGACTTCTAACTATGACAGCATCATGTTCAGACATGATAATAATGTATAAAAAAATATTAAAAATAAATATAAGTCAATTCTTACTTTTTTTCATTATATTACAGAAAGTCCTTTATAAATAATTGTCATTCATATTTTTAAGTTTATCTGGCGCCATCTATTGGTAGATATATGCAACTTAAATCTAAAAAAAAACTAATATTAATTAATTAAATTTAATTAATGAATTAATATTTGAAAAAACTGTATTAACATCCAGTGTCATCCACTACAAGTTCAAAAAAAATGTATTTGAACTTGAGTGGCCGAATAAAAATTATTTTATTAACGATTGAATATTTGAACAAGATATATATAGGGAGAGTGTGAGCTAATAGAAGGAATTGAAAAAAGGGCGTCGATCAGACAGTCTACAATTTCATTGGATAAGAATCGATTGATTCTCATGAAAGAAAGCCAATGAATACACTCTCTAAATTCTTCGGCGTGCATGTGCAATAGAAACATGCGAAATGAGTGTTTTGATTTTTGATGATGATTCCTTTTAGTGAAATGATTTTTGTCCATTATAATAAATTTTAATGTTAAAATGGAGATAAATAAATTTCCTTAAATTCTAATTTACATATGATATTTTTTAAATTCTGATGGTTGTTTAAATTTGAAAGTTGTAAAAATAAATCTTGATTTAATTTTCAACAATATAAAAGCAAGACACATTTCTATATTGCTCCGGCAATTTTTAATTGCAAAATTATTTGTTAATTAGCTAATAAAATATAAGTTAGGTATGAACTTATTTAAAAAATTTTTAAAAAGTTAAATCTGAAAATGAAAAAGACAGGTCTAAAAAATAAGCACTTATTCTTATTTGAAAATGGTCTATTATGTAAAGTATTAATATGATTTTATACTGCATTTGATAAGTTTTTTAAAATTTATATTACATTAAAGTTGTAATAACTGTAACAAAACAAAATTATATAGAATTCAAATAGTCAATCTTATCACAAAGTTCTAGAATTAAAAATAATGTTATATTTAACTCAGAAAAAGAAATAAAAAACACGCACTAAGCACAATATCAAATAAATAAACCATAAAAATGAGAATTTAATAACAAATTAATAGCATAAAATATGATATAACGTATTGTCACTTAATAGAATAAAATCGCGCATTAACAATAGAAAGTAATGCATGATTATGAATCGTCGAAAAAAGTTTAAAATACTCCTATTATCTATTAAAAGCAGATGGTTATCCTTTAAAAAATGTCATTTTATAGAGCGCCTACAAATATATTCCACTTTTCTTCCTTAGAAATATATCCCGTCTATGGATATATCTTGAATAGGGTTTTTTTTCTCTGTCAAATTTGAAAAACAGCTGACTGTATTGTAATTACTCTTCACGAGGTAATGCATGAGATTGAGAGCTTCTTTGAAAAGATGGTATTATTTTCGGAGTAGGAGCTTTTCTTATTCATAGTTCGAATGGAGTTCTACCGGTTTTGTTATTAAAATCTAAGATAAGAATACTGCAATTTCAATGAATTGCTTTATATGTTTCATATAGAGCACCTATGAATATATTTCATTTTATTCAATTTATAAATCCTTCATATAGAAGGATACCTGTTATTGGTAATCCAAAGAAGTAATAGATTTTTCTTTCTTTAAAACATTAATGATCAAGGATATTTCATACTTATTCCACTGGAAAAGGTTGTATTAAATAAAAGCATCTACATTTCTGAGACGTGCAGGAAGAGAGTCAATTAGGTTTCTGAAGGTGTTCACTGGGTTGTTGAGCCTTGCCGACTCCAGTGCCGTGGCCAGCAAAGCTAGATTACGCGGTTGAGGATCCATGTCGCGAACAACCCGATCGAGGTGGTCCCACAGATTCTCGATTGGGTGAGTTTTCTGGCCAGGGGTGTACGGTAAACTCATCCTGCTGCTCTTCGAACAACGCACATACACTGCAAGCTCTATGACACCTCGCATTGTCCTGCTGGTAGATGCCATCATTTTGAGGGAAAATATTTCGCATGTAGGGGTGGACATGATCCGCAAGGACAGATGCGTAATTGTGCTGATCCATCGTGCCTTCCACAATGATGAGTGCACCATGGCGGCACGCGAACAGTTCATAAAATTAGCCGTTTCCGAAATGCTTCCACCCTTGGCCCGAAAGCCAATAATCATGCCCTTTTGGGCGTCTGATAAATCGTTACATTTCTGCATTACGCCAACGATTGAAATGCTTTTCGATGTCCTAGGATTCCTATCATTGGTATTACTTTCGTGAAAACATTAAAGATCAAGGATATTTCGTACATATTCCATCGGTAATGGTTGCATTAATTAACAGCATTTATATTTTTGCTATTTTTCTTCAAGTTTTAAATCAAGAAATAAGAAAGGGAATAACCAAACTTATTAAACATAATTTACGTCCTTTTATTATTATTTTTTTTAATGTCCTGTGATACTTTTATAGTTTATTTGAATTCAGTGCATAATAGTTTATTCGTGAACGGTAAAAAAAATGGAATTCTACGAATTTAAATACTTTCGAAAAAAAACGATGACAGGCAGCATTTAGTGAGCCCTTAATTTTTTTTTATGAGAATGTATTTATTTTGAAATGAGTTTATCAAAAATACATTAAATACTGTCAAATATTAGTATCAAACATATTATCAAATATTAGCTATTTTAATGATATTATAACATCATTAAAAATAATGGCTTTTTTCCCGCTATTGGTACTATTTAACTGTGTGAAAAAACATTCCACAAATTTTTTTTCTAATGCAACTGGCAAATAAACCGTGATCTCACTCTGCACTCTGTGTAACTTGAGGAGAAGCCAGTAACGCGGAGTAACAATGCCCCCGCAACGCTCTACGATCCTGTTTGGACCGGGACCTACGCCTTAAAGTGGATTCCGAACCACTACAAATATTCATGGCAACGCCGGGATTTGAACCCGATACATGTGGTACCGAGCGCCAGAGCGCTAGCCACTCGTCCATCTGGCCCTCATTCCCCATGTGCAAAAAATATTTACAGATCCAAGTTTTCTGTTGAGTGTTTGAAGTCGCTACTGATAATTTCCACTAATAACCTTGACCGATAACTGCTAATGTCAGTCTAAAGTTACAACTATTTAAATCTCATTACTCATAATTATAATGTTTAATTACATTATATGTACTTACAGTAAGTCATTTACTATAAGTTTATAGAACAAATTTCAAATCATTAATTAAAATTAAAATGTTCAATTTCATTATATCATTTATTGTTTCTTACTGATCAGTTCATAAAACATCTGAGTATTATTTTGGATAATTTATTTACACTGTAAATTTTACAATGCAGTCAATATACACTGCGGAAGGCAGGATCGTTGGTTAAATGGCAGGTGTTGGCTCTCTGGTCGTAGTTTAGAGACCCCTGGTTTAATGAATAATTTTATTTAAAGAAAATTATGGGATCTGGTATGTGGAGTCTCCAAATAAAAAAAAACGTTTTATTGTTGTTAGTCATTTAATAGGATATCTTTTGCTTCTGGAATTGTAGAACTGCCTTAATGAAGGTGCAGCAAGCCGATATACCAAACAAAATTGCACATCTGTACTTATCAACCTATATTTCACATGTGAAAATATCAACCTCCGCTTTTCAAATGGACTTACCCAACTAAAAAACATGTGTACCTACCAATCCACAATGAACCCCAACTGAAATCCTTTAAAATACATTGCGCACATATTTTATCACCGTCATTTTGGGACCAAATTTTCTTTGTAGAGTTAGCATCTGCATCCTCAATATTCAAGCAGGACGAAAGCGATTCCCAGTTTATGGAATTATCGTGCTATAATCAGCATAGACAGGAAGACATTCGGTTTCGTTTCACGTATAAGTTTTGGATCCAAATTCCGCCATTCATGAAATCCAATACGTATTTTACCAATCTTTCCAGCCCTAATGAATAAATAAATATTGGCGATGACCTCAGGAAAGACAATTTGATTCACAGTCTTGCCCTCCCTTCTATTCAAAATTTTATGCTCAAGCTTGCTGAAAAATTCTATGCAAATCTTGAATATATTCCGAATGATGAAATTCGTAATCTCCCGAGATACGATTTTACTCTGCAGGAAAATGCTGAACGGTTCTTTACAATTTACAAAGTTCCTAGATTGACTCGTCCTATCGTCATCATTTCTAGCAGCGGTTACCCTATCCTCCTGTGGAATCTCTTTTTATTTTGCTATTTTACTTTTTTATATTATTCATTTTCTTCTTAAAATTTTGAATCAGAGGACATTTTCCTTAACTACTTATTTCCTGTTTTTTGATAACCATATTTCTTTTACTTATCGCGATGTACTCATTTTGACCAGATAGACGTTTAAGACCCTCTGGGCACAAGGTACTTCGATAAACTGTAAAGACTGAAGAGAATTTGATTACAATCGATAGTTGGTTGAGTTCAAAATAAAATAATTACACTAACCTTTACCTTCACTGCCAGTTACTTAACGCAACAACACCAACCCCTTAAGAAAAAAATTCGCTAATATCTCCGTTTATATATAACAGATCATCCCAACAAAATGTGTCTGGACCCATTGATTACGATACCGAATCCCCTTCCCTCTCTCATCGATAACATTCACTGACAAAATGACGGGCAGCCTCATCTGGCGTTCGTAAATGCTGCCCGTTGCACAAAATCAGGTTATAAGCAGAATGGTGCGAAGAAATTCCCAAGAAAAAACACCAAGTGGCCTATGAAGCATGACAGCTCATATTGATGCTGGTAGGAAGGAATTTTTGTGTGCCATGCAGGTACTTTCGTTATTTATTTATATATATTTTTACTGCTGTAGCATCGTAGAACTTTTTTGATTGATTAGGTAGTTTGTTTAAAATGACACCAGAAAGAATAGGCTGGGAAGATGTTTTGGGGTTTCGCAAATAATGATTATTTATCAATATCATTCTTATTTTGTCAGGCGGAACTGAGTTTCGGAAAAATATTTTCGTTTAATGTTTATAAAAGTGGATTAAGTTGCTAAAGAACTGTTCCTGTTTCGTGAAAAATTTATAATTTGTTTGAAGAACGCTTTAAAAATTTATACAACTGTCATATATTTCAAAATTCTGTAGGGCATTTTAATTTTTAGGGGAATTATTATTCAAAATGAAATGCTTTATTTTTATAAGCTGAATGTGTGTAATTGGAAATTGTTAAAATAAATCCGGAAAAATTTATTTTTACAATTTTTCGAATGCAAGGGAACCTAAAATATTTGCTGTTATAACTGTAGATTCGTAGAATCAGATTTACCCAGGATGCACCAAGGTATACATGTTGACTTGCACTAAGTTACACTGCACCAAAATTTTGTATTCACTACTTGAAATAAACAGGTTCAGGGATGGCATTTGAAAGGTTTTATCTTTTTTTTTCCCTCTCGAACCCAATGCAGAGGACTTTCTGGTTAACAAATTTATCATGGCTATTCGAGGCCTTGACATGAAATTGTTCGATTAAGCAATGTCATGTAATTTCGTTCAAGATTTTCTACATTGTAACATCATCAGAATATTTAAACAAGCGCAGAAATAATTTACATTAGAAATTAAGGAAGTAATGGTGTTTTATTCAGCAATTTAAAAAATTGTTTTTCCTTTTCCCATGATGATGTTCTCATTGAATAAATAGTTAACGCAACCGCATCCTTTTTTACCCTTCCTAATATTAAATAAAGGGGGAATTTCTTACTTGGGGGAGGGGACTACTTATGATGGCCAATCTATTCTTATTGTGGATTTCTAGTTATTTTTACTCTACACATATTTGAAAAATATTGTTCGGTAATCAAGCATCATTTTACATTTAGTGTTAATAATATAATCAGATTAATTAAGCAATCAAAGTAGTAATAATTGTATTTCCAAAAGCGAAATAAGTGTTTGTTATTTCAAAAGATGGTGGCAGAATGTTGAAGTAAAAAAAAAATGAAATTATTCAACTTCCTTTACTGTTTTAAATGTTGATGTTGTTAACTGAAACTGTAAATAGGCAATATAACAACATCACTTTCTAATATAATTATTATTACATTAAGCAGTGATGTTGCCGGCTTGATGGAAGCATTTTACTCAATGTCTAGTTGCCAAGTTTCATTAGTCTATAGAGCTAAACAAATAGGGAAGTGAATCAATATAATTGAGTTCAGCAGACGAGAATTTCACCTTCGATTGAAGCGTCCCACTTACCAACTATCCTTTTGTTCGTCGGTTTTAGGAGGACAAATCCATTGAAATGTCGATATGTCTATGAGTAGTGGAAAGTTTTCAGACATTTAAATGACCAGCTTTAATATATAGCATTATTTCTCTACTGCTTGCAATAAATACTATAACTGAATTAAGAATAAGTGATTCTGAAATGATTTTGACTAGGAAAAAAATTGGACATTTAGTAATTTAAGACATAAAATTTAATATGATATGGATTTTCAATACTGCTACCATTTATTTTAAACAAAGATTAACTATTTCAAATATTTAATTTCGGTCTCTGACAAATATATTTGAAAAGCATATTAAAAAAATATTAAATATAATTAATGTTTATTTAAACAATAATGAACTGAATTTAAAAAATAAAAAATAAAAGTCAGAATATGATATACAAATTTAAAATGTTTTCTATATTTCTATAAAAATATAAATTCACAATTTACAATGATTTCATGCAATTATCAAAGTTTTTAAAAAATAATTGAATAAATTATTAAAATGTCTTGTTTTATCTACTTTTTAAAATAAATAAAACCGCAATCATTATAAACGGCATAAAATCTTTATAAATGATATATGGTCATCATGAACTACGTAAATTTATTAGAAACCACGTGCAAGTTAAAAAAAAACACAAATTCTTTATAACCACATGCAACCAATACAAGCAGCATCAACATTAAATGATAAAGAGGATACTATAAAGATAACTATAAATAAATGAGAAGATTATTGTACACTGTTTAATAATTCTTTCGAATTTATTTGAAAATTGTCTCAGACTAAAATGTTGTCATGGTTACTGCTAACTCATATTTTAATGAAAACTCCGACTATTATTTTTCCTTCATTTTATTTTCAATTATTATCGTTTCCTTTTACTTCTATTATAATTAGCGTTTACATGTGCCAAAACTCTTTAACCTCTCATGAAAAAGCCCAAACTTGCTATTTTTATACTGTTTCTGAAATCTTTTTAAGGTAGTTGAAAGGTTAAGACCATTTTTTTTTTTTTATTAAATTATAAAATCTCTCGCATATATCTCATATTCCATTGACTAATAACTTTGGAAAAATTAGGAAATAAACTTTAATAAATTATGTATATAGTCAATCAAAAAGGGTTATTAAAACAGTTCTAATATTTACATTCAATTATTAACTAGAAGAAACAATGGCGCCTGATGTACTTAAAAAAGTGATATGTTTACATAAATATTATGTAGAGTTATATTTTTACATAAAAGTTGTGTGTTTTAAGTTACACAAAGTTTTACTTTTATAGGTAAATTAGATTTAAATGAATTATTCTAGAATTTTAGAAGTACACATATCAGAATTTCGATATAATACCTTAAGATATATTTATTATGAATAAAACCCCACAGCATTTTCATTAATACAGAAGCAAATTTTTATTTGATTAAAAAATATTATAAGACTTCATTTAAAAATGTCTGTTTTATTAAAAATTAAAGATGTTTTAATTTTATTAAAGTTTTAAAAATAATATCAGAAGCATGCCTTTATGACTTACATAAAAGACAAATTAAAATTGACTCTTCTAAACTCAAATAAAAAATAACAATAATTAACTCTTTTTCCTCACTTCACAGTTCTTTAAAAGTATTTTTCAAAAACTCTAATGAGTTTCTCTGTAGCAAATAAAAATGACATTAAGACGAATTTTTATTTAAGAAGCTTCATTACAAATCTTATGCATTTTAATTAAATTTAAAGCATAACCGTGAAATGTGTTTCAATACATTCATTACTTACAAAAAATATTTTCTCGCCGTTTAAGTAAAGATGTAAAAAATTTAGAAAGATTCCTCCTAATCTTATTTATATCTTAATTAATTTGAGATATTTTCTGAGTTTCATTAAGAAATACAAAGAAAATGAATTACGCTGCAGCTATTACACGTATGAAAATTTATTGTGAGAGTTTTTACCTTTTTAGGCACAATTGTTTTCATTAAAATTTGCTTTTGTTAAAATGTGTTCGAACAACTTTTTGATAATTGGCAATTAGAACGTGTTACAAATTTTCTCTTTTACAAAATCTGAATCCTTTTCTGATACTGATATAATACTCATTACTTTTGCTTCTAATTAATTATTTAAAACTTACATTTTTTTTAAATTTAATACTAAAATTGTAATACATGATTTGTGAATAGTTTGCTAGATTTCCGAACTAAGAAAGTTTGGTACAAAAAGAAATCAACAAATCTAGAACTGAATATTTCTATGAATCTTCAAGGATAGGCACTGATAAATCTGTTGAATGGAAAGACCTTTCATTGCGCTCCAAGAGGAAAAGAGAAATGGACAAACACACATATACCACATGCCTATACCGCATTTATCACATACATACATACATACACTCAAGAGCCAAAACATGATGACCACCTGTCAATAAAGAGTTGGCCCACCTTTGGCGCACAACACAGCTTCAACCCGCCTTGGCATGGATTAATACCACCACTTAATGTCAGTTAAATACCACTTCCACATGATTGCGTGCTTTACACGTCATCCAGGCGAGTTCATTGCAAAATGTAGGGGGGTCATAATGTTTCGGCTCTTAAGTGTATACCACATATATCACATACGCACATACATATGCCACATATATCACATACACACATACATATGCCACATATATCACATACACGCATACATATACCACATATATCACATACATGTACCGCATATATCACATACACACATATACCACATATTTGTTCCAAGTTCTGGTGATAAAATGCAAGTGCTGTAGCCACTCACTTTTCTTTCTGTGTGTATATGTAGGCAACGCTAAATTTGCTAATCTGCTATTCTATTGGCGAATAACTTCAGGTCAAAATAACACGCTTTTTGAAAACAAGCAATATCATTGCAATAAGCATTGCATTGTTTTTATAAAAGGCATTTTTTACGAGGAATATCAGTGAGATTCCTGTTATATTTTTGGATGCCACGAAAAACGCACTGGGGAAAAACATTATCTTATGGGATAACTTAATTATATTACGAACACCACAATTATGGGCAAGGAAGGAAGGGCATTGCTTTCTGGGATGCCTATTAGAAATAATTGTTCTGCATTTGTATGTTGTATGACACCCACCTGGAAGCCTGACTGTTAATATGAGATGTTTACTCAGGCTATTACAATCATCATCAAAATACCACATTTCTGAATGCAGTGACTGAAACAGGTGCCCCTAACGATTTTGAGTCTCAACTCTCTTACACGCTAGCTATAGGCATTACTAATGCATCATGAAACGGGTGAGTTTTGATACGTTAATTTAAAATTTTAAGTTTTAATGATGTATAAAAGAAAAATATATAAATAAATAAAAACGAAATATAGTTTGTTTGAAAATACAAATTCATATTATTTTTGAAGAAGATTTATTATTATATTTCCAATCTAATTTATCTAGTTCATTATTCAAATTACATTGTAGTTATAATATAATTCCTATTGGAAAAAGTTACTTAAAATAATGCATAATTGATGTGATATAGTTCTTAACTGAAGTTACTTTACAATTCTTGTATTATAGAATCCAAATGCGTGTAAAAAAAGGAAAACTTCTATTTCTCCGTTTCCTATTTATCGCAGCATTGCATCTTTGCATTTTATTACTTCTGATATCTTTATTCAAAATAAAGAAACGTTAACAAACCAGTAGATACAAAAATAAAGTATGCACATTTTTACGTAAAGGAAAGTCAATTTAAAATTTTGAATTTTGAAACTATTTTGTTTGTTTTGTTAAGAAAAATGAAAATATTTCTTGCTAGTAGGAGGATTTTCGTTTTGAACAACGATGAAGTTTAATAAAAGTTATGGATGCTTAAATTTTATATTTAAAAATATTACTGATTACTAACCCATATGGGTTCTTTGTGTGAAAATACATTTTTTTCTTATTCAACATTTAGTATTCATCTTGATGTAAAAATAATTTTGCCAGATAATAATAGAAAAGAAATTGAAAATTGAATTTTTTTGGAAATCGATAAATTGCTTTTATTGTTTTAAATTTTTATGAAATGTCAATAATGTTAATGTTAATAAATGTAAATAAATGTTAATAAATGTTAATTAATGTTCTTTGAAATAATTTAAACATATTTTACATAGATAAAATAAAAAATGCATGAGGTAAAATAAAATGTAAAAGTTTTTCTAAGAGAATTTTAAATTTTTGTGCCACTGATTGTTGCGATTATTGTAAACTATATTTAGTATCCAATAGATGAGTGTCATATTTCGAAAAGTGTAAGGAATATGCAATGATTGGTAGAGGAATGTAGAGTAATACGCTTTACAGTAGTACTGTGTGTTGTTTATGGAAGGTAAATATAGAGAAACGAACACCATCATATCTTTTGTAGTAACACTATAAGTAATGCCCTATTTGTGGCAGATTAATATAGAGAAAAAAACATCTTTATTGTAGCAGTTTAAGGAATGTCCAGTATGCGAGGAATAAGGAATGTCCAGAACATTATCTGAGTGTAAGGGAACAAATGTCTTCATTGTAGCAATTTAAGGAATGCCCAGTAAATGGCTAGGTTACATACGGTATAGTAGGTTTTCAGTGTAAGGAGTGTCTAGAATGAGTAGATAAATGTAGAAAAGCAATCTTCTTTATAGAGGCAGTGTAAGGTATGCTTAATGTATGTTAAATGAATGTAGATTAACAAGGGTCTTCTAAGTAGCAGCGTGAGAATGTCACATCTCTAGAGATATACACTAAATAAAGAGCGGTGTACTCTTGTAAGTCTTTTGATATGCGAAGACGTATAATTTGTACGAATGAATTGTCGAATGAAAGCGTAATATGATGCTTGTTTGTCACAGCAGCAAGTCTACAAGTGAAGTAGAAAAATATTAAATGATTTTGACGCTAGAAAGAGAAAGAAGCTTATCCTGATCAAACGCTCCTTATCCTAGCAAAAATATCGAGTTTTTGAAGCTACAGAGTATTACTGCTATTGAAGCTTTTAAAAGTGGGGGCCTGATTGCCGAGTGGCTAGCGCTCTGGTGCTTGGTACCTTGGGTATCGGGTTCCAATCCCGGCGGTGCCATGCATGTTTGCAGTCGTTCGGAATCAACTTTAAACCGTAGGTCCCGGGCCTAATAGGATCGTAGAGCGTTGCGGGGGAATTGTTACTCTGCGTCCGTGGCTTATCTTCAAGTTACACGCGCCCCCTGGGTAATGCAAAGTGAGTAACGTCTGGGCACCGCTTGCCTTAAGGCGACCAAGCTGTCTAAGTGTCTGCCAGCTGCATTAGAAAGAAAAAAAGCTTTTAAAAGTTACAATTGGTGATTTGCAAAACTACAAATTGGAATTAATTGATTTGGTTTGTTTCTATATGGTCAAAAGCACTTAATTTTTTTTAATGAAAACAACTTTTTTTTATTTACTGCAGCCGGAAACACCAGGCCATATTTCACTCGAGATCTTAATCGACGGGTGGGTGGTCAGTGAATTTGAAAAGTTGAAATAATTGAGAGGCCAGCACTGAGGAGTCAGTAAGGTATCATCGCCTTTCTTCTAAGAAAGTAGCTAACTCAAACTCTTCCACCTACCTCAATAAATAACTGTAAGATAGTGGGAGTGTAGCTATGTAAAGTCAGAGAGAGATTTTTAAACAGCGGGATTGTAGGGTTTTTTTTTCGGATCAGTGAAGAGAGTTTCATTTCGGTTTTTTTTTTTTTTTTTTTTTCCCCCATTAATTCTATAAATGCTTAACACTTTATTGCTCTAACAATGTCTCCCAAAAAAATTTAACATGAGACACCAAGTCAAATTACACTACATTCACTATCCAGTTACATTATATTTTCCAATCTGGCAAAATATGGGAAAATAAATAAGCGAGTTATGCCAGGTAGTCGAAAAAAAAACTTTAAACTAATTAATCATTGATTATTTAACCCTACACTATACACGTCATTTATTTACATACCTACAGCTTTATCAATCTTTTACAGGTGAATCAATCAATCAATCTTTATCAATCTTTTACAGGTGATTATAAAACGAAATAACCGAACTTTATGGGTAATAATGAGATGTATAGTGAAAGTATTTAATAATTAAAAAAAATGTATCTACTTCCAAAACAATAGCATTAAATCAAGCGAAAATTATTTAAGGATTAGACGTCAAAAGCACATGATATCTACGTTGAAATATTCTAGTTTTTACCGAAATGTTTTATTAATATTTTTAACTGATGGCAATTCATCAAAATATAATAAAGCGTTTGATTACACGTAAAAGGAAAGATAATATTTTACGTACCAAAAAATTTCAGTATATTCAATAAGATTTAGGCTATCTATTTTATTTTAATTCAGTTTATTCTATAAGATTTAGAAGACAAACGACTATTTTATGCTGCTCTATAATCCATCAGATATCAGGAAAAATATTAACTATTTTATTTAATTTAAGTACTACTACGCCATTGAATTTTTTAAAATCATTTTTGTACTACTTTCCCTAACTTCCAAAATTCGATGCTATCAATGTGTAATATTTAGTCTTATAATCTTTTTTTATCTAATATTTCTTAATATATAACAGGCAGTTATAGTTAACATTGATTATTTCAACAAGTTTTGCCGCTAAAAAAATTAATAAAATTTATTATTTAAAATTTTATTTTATTTTTTATTTCCAATGGCAGATTATGAACAATTACAGCAATAAAAAGAACAACGAAAAAAAAAAAAAAAAAAAAAAAAGAACAGAGAATACAACAAAACATGCTGAAACAGAGTTCATTAATCTAACATATCTCTAGCCTCCCAATATCGCTCGGCGAGAAAAGTCTTGCTCAGAGCAGGATAGTGAAGTAGATGCGTGGAGTCCATGGCCTCTACAGAGGTGCAATTTTGAGTCTGTAAAGATGGTTTCGCAGGCAGTCGGTCGTCAAATTAGCCTCCATAATAGTAAAGACAGCAATATCCTTCTCACACAGAGTCAGCAAAAGCTCTGCGCGCTTGGATTCAGACAGTCCACCGGCATTCCACTGTAGGACTCGAAGAGTATCGAAGTGAGGGGAGGAAGACATAATGCCAAGTTGTCGATCTTTCAGCCACCAAAAAGTGTTACCAGGTGCACCACGGGGAGGTAGATCTACTGCGCACCCAGTTTAAAAAAAATTATATTCAATATATGTATATGTATACTATAAATTCAATGCATGTTTTATATATAATAGATGTATTATATCATATTTAAATGATTAGAACAATCTCATTTGCAAAATATTCATATTAATGTGCATCTATGATAATTTAATTAATCAAATGCAATTAAAATAATAAAATATAAAAACTCAAAATAATAAATGATAGCTATCAAACTACAGAAATGTTCAATAAGAATGTTTTAAGTCTTTACTCTGCTAAACTTACGTGGATTTAAAAAACAACCAAGCCGTGAGAGCATGAGTTGAATTTATCTAGAGTTTAATTCAACGCAATTCTAGGTGAAACATAAATCAACTTTTCCACGTTGAAACAGCTTATTTTATTTAGTAGGCATTAAAATCAATAACTAATATTCTATCAACTGTTATCCGAACAGCTGAATCGATTGACGATAAAATTCTACTACTCTTAATTCCATCTATCTCCATGGCTGTGAAGCACTGCTAAATAAATGCTGAAATCAACTGCTAAAAATATCTGACCTATTCGAATAGTTAAATTTAACCAGTGTTAAAAGTAGCGTCCTCCTATCGTTATCTAAGGTCGAGATTGAATAGCACTATAAAAAATAACCGTTAATTCTTCGTTTCGTCTCTTTGAGTTGACCTCTAATTCTCGTCAACATAATTAAATTAACAGTTGCGTTTATATTTGTACAAGACTATTAGGTTTGAGAACTGAAGGATCTCAGTTGGATAACATAAACTCTTCCACCAAAAAAAAAAAAAAAAAAAGGAGAAAAGATGCGAATTCCTTGCTTCTCCCCATTTATTCCTAATTATGGCTTTAGAACGAAATGTAGCAGTCCCACTTTGGTGCACGCGCCTTGGCTATTTACATGACTATGATTCTAATGGTGAATAATCTCATGTCAAGGCTATGCTTTTTAAATTAAAACATATTTTTTAAAACAAAAGCATCATTCACAGCTATGTAAATGACATTGTTGTCATTTTAAATATTACAAATATTTACTATTTAAGTAATTTAGGTTGTTCTGTTTTATAATTAATTAATAAGTAAAACCTACTTTTTTCATTCAAAAAGGAAACAATTAAATATTAAAAACTTGGAATAGTATTATTAATTAAGTGAAAAGCAATCATAAATTAGCATGGAAACTTTTGTTGTTTATGAGTCAGTGAGTTTGAACCACACTAAGGCGAAACAAAATCCAATAACAACTAATGAAATATTAACTAACCTACTTAGTATTTCTGTAAATTGATTTATCACTAAATTTATTAATTATTTTCGTAAAAATACATGAACATAATTGTTAACAAATCATTAATTTCCGCTAGAACATGTAACTTAGACGTTTTTTTAATTAATGGCTTACCTGTCTTATCAGATAAATTATTTAAATAAATTAACTACAACAAGGATTAAAGTATTCTCTCTTTTACTTTCTCGCTTTTCAAGTAAATTTATCTCTACAAGGTACAGACGTATTTTACTTTAGTGCAAATTGATTTATTATAATTATATTAATAATAAATAAATGGAGGGATATAACATAACTTTAATTATTTATATGCTTATAAAATAATATTAAAAACTTAAAACAGCGTGCATATGAACATGGAATATCTCATTTATAATTTAATATGAATATAGTATTCACGTTGAATTATAAATGAGATATTCCATGTTCATGCATAATTCAAAAAGCATATGCTATTGTTTTATGTACTAGATATTGCTATTTTCTGCTTATAAAAATACTAAATGGTAATGTTATTTATTCCAATACACATATAATAAAAAAAAAAATTTACTTAATATCGGAAGATGATAACCAGTATCTCTTAGTAACTTTTCATATTATGTTTGAACAATATAAGAATAATATTTAAATAAACATTTTTTCGCTTCAGTTATACTCTTACCTGCAATAAGGTTATTAATTTTTTAAAAAAAATTTTGATATTAATTTTCATATATATATATATATATATATATATATACATATTTGTATGCATCCGAGACTAATCGCTAAAAAACAAATGAATTATTAAATAATTACTTTTCATTGAAAATATTTTGTAACTTAAAATGGAAAATATTACTTAATTTGTAAATATACTTTTAAACTCCCGTTTGTACTTCCTTATAAGAATGATTCAATCAATGGAAATTTCATAAATAAAAAAATTCAAGGGCAAGCAAATAATATCCAACACAGGTAACCTCCAATCCTGACGTATTTAATAAAATATACTCCTATAAACAAAAATTAAGGATGCATAACTTATCAAAACTACCATCTCCAGTAATTTTTTATAAACATTTTATATTTTAACGTGGAGTCGACAAATCAGTTATGAAAAATGACAGAACTGAAAAAAAAATATGATCACACAAATATTTCTTTTAAATTAAACATTACAAAATTCACAAAGCTTTTTTTTTTTTTCATTTAAAAAAAGTGAAAACTTCTCATGAATAATATTTTTAGGGAAGAATAAATTGATTTAAAAAAATAGCGTTTGTAAGGCACGATAAAAGAATAAATAATAACATATTTTAAAATATTGTATGGATAAAGAGTCATTTATCAAATCAATAACTGTGTATTTAGCTGATAAAACCGATGGATATATTGAATTTAACAGAGATGGAAAGTCAGAGTCAGGAGCAAGAAAATTTTTGAAGGAATCGAAATCAGGAATCGATTTAAAAATACGACTCTTTTATAAAAATAATTTTTATTTTTCTAAAATTTTAATTATTAATGTTAAAATTAAATGGTAAGAAGGCAATTAAGTTGTAGGTTTAGCAATTAATTGTCTACAACCACTACCAAGACAGTTGTTTCAGTACCATAACAAATTAATGCTGAGAGATTTTTCTCAGTACTCAGGTTGACAAAAAGTTACTTTGGATCAACTAGAAAAGAAGATCTCATAGAAGCTATCCTATTATTAAAAAAAAATTAAGATTTAAATGTATTAAAATAGTATCTTTGTACTTGAAATGTAAAATCTTTTTCGTTGTCTTAAACTATTTTATAATACTTCAGCACTTGTCACATAGGTACTGTAATTCTTATATATATATATATACATATATTAAAAGCAAATTTAAAATATAAGATCTTTTTTAAGTTATTAAAAGTACTATAACCCTAAAATTATAAAAAAAAAACTTTGAACTGTTTTTAGTTATATTAGTTCAATAAAAGTCACTGAATTTATTTTGAATATTCTTTGAAATCCATTAGTAAAGATCATAGTAAAAGAAATTATGGAAAGTAGTCAGGAATATTTTAGCTTACTCCCCTCCGACCAAGCCTGAAATTTAACGTGTAGGAAAATATTATTCATCTAAATGTTTTTTTAAGGAGAAAACTAATTCTTGCACTTTTTACTAAAAGAAAGATAATCTTAGTATTGTTAAAATTAGAAAAAAATGATATGCTTGTTTTTTTATCGTGATACCTAGTTTTATATACTCTCATATTTTACTTGGATAAGTCAAGGCGGATAAGGAAAACAGGACATTGAATTTTAGAATAGTTTTTAGATGTAAACTGGTGCGCATTTACGTATAGTATGGAAGAAAACTCTGAAACCTCACCCAAACAATTTGAATGTCAAGCCGCTTATGTGCATTGCCACAATTACCATCGTGTCTTCTTGTTTCTGCCAGGGCTCTCCTATACCCAAACTGCCCAAGTTACAATGGACCACGAGTTAGGCATTTCTTGCGATGGTTTGAAATCCAAGACATAATAATTTTGTACATTTTATAGAAACGACGAATTGTCTATTGTATTACTAAACATGATTCTTTAGTATAGAGAACTTTCGAAGAAACAGTTGGCGAAACAGCATTCCTTCAAGGTAAGATGTTGAGACATGTCGTCTGTAAAGAACAAAGAGAAAAACGAATAGTTGAAGTGAAGCGTTTGTACGACGTGGCAAAGGGAAGAACAGAACATTTTAATATTCTCAACGTAGCACATCAACTGCGGGCTTTTTTTACACTAGAAGAATTTCAGAAAAGGTCTGGAGAATTTTTATACTGCATTTACACTTTCCTGACATTTTCTTGCAGTTCAATTTTTCAGTCCGTATTTCATAACACTTTTGCATAGTTTCAAGAACAACGGTTTTTTTATGTTATAAGACATTTATTTTAAATTTTTAGTAAAAGGAATGTTAATTAAAAAGAATTTAAAATTTTATCTTTTACTTTGGGTTTATCTTTTGGTTTACTTTTACTTTACTTTACTCCTTGATTTACTTTTACTTTTTTTTTTCGGACACCGTATTGGTTTAGTTTAAAATAAAGAAAAATAATAAATAATCAGAAAATAGATTTATTCGATTTATTACAAATAAGTTCTCACAAGGTAATTGTTAATGTAATCCATTAATTTTTGATGAGAAATTTATCAGAATATTTTAATCGATAAAATATTTGCTTTAACAGCAATTTACTTAAATAAATTAATTCTTGGAAGCAGTGACATGAAACTACTTTAATTTTTTTTTACTTTTATAATGTTCATTCACTAATCGAAAACTGGTGAATATATATGTATTGGCTGACGTCCCAGTTTAGTTTATGTTAGTTTTTATAACTTGGAAGATAAGTAATTTTTAAGAGCTGACCATGCACTGCAAGACAATTAAATTCAAAAGAATGCATCGATTTTTCCGATTTTAAGTAAGCACCTTTCTTTTTCGAGTAAAAACTTCACATGATTTGCAATGAATGAAATGTGTTTAATTTTTATTTTAGTAACCATTTTGCCAATTAACACAAAAATACATCAAAATCTGTTTGATGAACAACGAAGACTTGCAAAATAAGATTTACTAACTTAACTTACTTAGATACTTAAATTTCTATTGTTATATCGATAAAAATAATTGTAAGGTATTGCTAAATTACGGATTAAAAGGCTTAATTTAGTTTTAGTGATCAGTTTTTCAATTATAAATATTAATCAATACAAAAGTAGCAGCCATTTGA
Source organism: Caerostris darwini (assembly GCA_021605075.1). Taxonomy (NCBI): domain Eukaryota; kingdom Metazoa; phylum Arthropoda; class Arachnida; order Araneae; family Araneidae; genus Caerostris; species Caerostris darwini. The sequence continues at coordinate 899,319 of BPLQ01013462.1, read as the reverse complement.
GTATTAAAAATTCGAATTCAATTTAACATTCGGTTACTGCTAAAAAAAGGTAAATTGAATTTTATTTTATTTTTCTGTTATCTTTTTATATAAAAATATACAATTAAAAGAATAAAGTCCATAATATACTGCAGATGAATTTTTAATAATTTATAATTATTCATACGTTAAGTCACATTTAATCAATCTAGTATTTAGTCTTTTCGTTGAGTCTTTATATAATAAAAATTTTCTTCAAAATATAATTCATAATATTGGGAAAATTACTTCTGACTTTCACTGAAATTACTTCTTAATTAAATAAACTTCTGTTTATAAACTTCCAACTGAAATAAACCACATTTTTATCCACAGTTGCTCAAAGACTTTAGTAACTCCTATCACTTCGTTCTCAGAAGGATTTATCACATAGACACATTCTCACAGTTTTCTACAAGTGGACTTTCATGTGTCTGGAATGCCTTGGAAAACTCATTATGTCTTCAGGTCAAGGAAGTCCTGCGTATATTATAGTGCTAAAGCAACTGTAAAAACGCTCTAGGCGCACTAACTTACTGCCTTTTATACGAACAAGGATACCTAAGTGGGTAAGTGGTGTTTATGGCGGAAACACAGGGTCAGAAAATAGTCTGCAATGAATTCGAACCGTCTCCCTTCTTTTTATAGAACTGTGTTAATGGGATCACGTCATTATGGAGTTGCTTTCCCCCTTATGAAATAACGTGCAAGGTATTAGGTGGATGAAAGGCTGGCGAAGGGAAAATAATTAGATCAGGGTGCTTATCTGAAGCACTGGAATTAATTTGAGGGAAGAACGTGAAGAATCTAATATTCGAAGAAAGAATCTGAAGAATGTAATATCCATTTTACATGCGATTGTCAGCTTCTTAAACAATGGAGTTGTAAGATTAATTATTTGGGTTTTACCTGAATTTAAATGTTTTTGAAGAATATGAAAATGAAGCAAAAATTCTCCAACAGTGTAACTTCGCATGACACGGTTAGAATTAAGAAGTTAAAACATAAAAAACACACAAACATGCACATTATATATATACAGGGTGATTATAATTAAAGTCCTATGTTCAAAATGGTGTAAAAAAAAGAAACACTCGTCACAATAAGTTCAAATTTGAACTGAAAATACTTGAAGGGCAAAAGCGGTATGGCCTCGAAAACGTTCCACCGATATTTCCCATTCAATTTGGTATGATCTTGCAGTAGTGGTTGGGTTTTCCTCTAACAGTATCACAACTTTTGAATGTGACTTGGAAGTCAATATTCTCAGTCGAAATACGTCGACTCATGCCAAATACGTTGTCATTTCGATTCAAAATATAACTGGCAATCGAATTCACTTTCTTTATGCCGCTTACAGCGCCATTTATTAATAAGCTTTATAACTGTCTTTGATGTAGTGTCGTTTCCTCCTCCTTCAAATATCTTTAGTTCAATATTTCCTCCCTGTATCTATCTATTTATCTGTATATATATAACGTTTACATTTTAATGTAATTTAAACCTTGATTCTCCACCAAAATGATCTTCTAATATTTTAAAGTGAATTTTAACTAGTAAAAAAGTATGCAAAGAAAAACATTTTTTTTTACTTTCGGTGAACATTACTACTATTCTGAACATCAATAAAAAATGTATTCTTTAGAAAATAACCAATAATTGTGTATTTTTAAGTATTTTTAATCCATATAAGTTCCATAGCAAAAAAAATCATGAGGATAGTCAATACATATATTGAATGCTTAACTAACAAGATGAACTTAATAGATTATAAGCAGATACAATGCGAGACAAACTTAATAAAAGAATATTGAATGAGATGCTGAAACTCTTTAAAGTTTTTATTTACTAAAGTCCCAAAATTGATTGCAGAAAAGCTGTATTAATTGAAGAAATTTCTTCAAATGTAAATCATATTACAAAAAGCATTTATAAGAATACTATTTTATGGTAATTTCTCTAATTCTCTAATTTTCATATTATGAATTTCTTGTTAAATTGAGATATATATATATTGTTATATATTTACTATATTATTTATAGTATATCTTTATAATTAGATATATTGTTGCAAATTTGATAATTAGAGGATCACATTTTGATTTCGTAAATATATAAACTCAATATTAATAATCATAACTATTAGGATTGAAAGCTAAGAAAATCAACGGCCGTTTAAGCAGCACTTAAAATAAGAAAAACATTTAGAGAAGTAAAATTTTTTTAATTTTGAGTGAAATTATTCTTGTATTTCATAGAGATAAATGTTCCTAATTAATAATTTATGTTAAATAAATATGCTTTCTAGCTTTATAATCAAAACAGAACCATTTTTTAAATAGAAAGGATACATTAAATTTTAAAAGACTTCAAGTCCTTTTATTAAAGGCCGTTAAACATTTTGATAATAAACAAATAATTTCTTATTTGTGCAATATTTTGTTTGTTTTCAAATACATTTCGAGACATTTAAAAAAAATAAGGATCTTATTTGCAAGAAATTTGATAGTACAAGTAATGAAAGAAAATTGATATGCATTTTAAAACAAATTATTTTTATTAAATTCAGCAGATATTGGCGAAATCATTAAAATTTAGGACAGAATTAACAAAAACGATTAAAATATGGAATATTCTTAACATTTTCTCGTTCTATTCAATAGTTTTCAATTACATCCTATAAATTGAATTCCTTTCAAAAAGCGGTCTCATTTGCTTTCTAAAACAATAACAAAGCAAACCGCTTTGTAAACTTGGTAGACAGGAGATTTTGTTGATTGAATTTATCTGCTCACATGAAAGTCCGAAGATCAGCAAAGGCAGTAAATAAATATTCTCGTCGAAGGAAGACCAGCGGTTCCTTATTTACATTGAGAGAGGGCAGTGAACACATACTTCACCGAACTTGTTCAACTATAAATTGAATTTTCCTTATTCTTTGCTAGATTTGATTGCGAGATTGGGTTTTAATTGTTTTTGGTAGTTTTTATTCAGCTTTAGTTTTTATTGGTTATATGTTTTAAATTGACATTTTAAAAGATCTTTAGAATTCAAAAAATTAACATAAGATTCAACTTATTTTAAGGTTTTGCAATTAGATTGATTGCAAAAGTGAGCTATACCTTCCTTTAAGTATCTAGATTTAAAGTTAAGATTCATTTAATAAAGTATAAGAATTAAATTATTTAATTATTCATACCTCTAAAGTTTCAACTTGTTAGTAATTATGCATCCTACTTTCAGTCAAGTTTTTTTTTATATTAATAGAAGACCTATAAATGAATATTTATATTTTAGAACACTGCATATTTTTTATGATCTTATCAAAACATCTTAAAAATTTATATTTCTTAGTCTTTTGAAAACTAATGTATTCCATTTTTTTAAATAGAACATTGAGAAAATTATAATGATTGCATGATTGCATTTTTGAATGATTTGATTTCAGGGCAAATGACAAAAATAAACAGAATACTCTGTCTGGGAAGTAAATTTCGCATTTAAATGACAATAAAAATCAGAAAATTCTTTTTTTTTCCTAGATTTTTAAAAAAACGTAATAATCAATGACATTCCTCATTATACTGTCTAGTCAACTTTATTGTTATGCCTTAAGCTTTTGTGAAATTCAATAAAAAAAAAAGAAACTTACCTAGCAACTATGATTTTATACAACAAAAATAATTCAATAAAATATACATCTATTAATATTATTTTTCACATAAAAATATTTCAAATTTATATATTTTTTATTAATACTTTCTTTTCGAAAGGTAAATGCTTTTGGTAGAAAAAACTTTTTAATTAATTAAAAGTTTAGGAAGGGATCAGTGTTAATTTAATAAACACTCAGTGTTGATAACAGCTGTAATTTCTTCAAATGAATTGGGGCATCACTAAATTTATCATCTATTTATAAAAATATTTTTAAGTTATAATGAGAAATTTTATCTTTTGAAGTTTAGAAAAGGATATGATGGAAAAGTATTTAACTAATATTAATCAACATTTATAATTTCACTTTATTCCTTTCCTTCTATTACAAAACAAATTTTCCAAACTTATTTGTGATTGTATTGATTGTGCCAATGTTTTACATCAATAATTGTATTTCTTTGTTGAAATTGTATAGATATGGCCAATAACGCTGAAAATGGGGCACCATTATCTATAAAACCTCTTCTAAAAGACTAAATTCGCACCCATAATTATCCGGCCAACCATTACTCCTCATCCCACAATTATTTTGAAAGACATTAGTCTTCCTCCCATTATTATCTTGATATAAATTACTCCTCCTCATTCCATATTTATATGAAAGGCATTACTCCTAAATCCAATAATTTCAATTAATGCGTAACATATGATCCAATGATTACCGAATTACCAACATTATTCCTTATCTCTCTCTCCAGGAAGGAAATGAACGGTCGTATTACTTTGTTGAAATTGTGTAGATATTCGCCAATAACACTGAAACTGTGAGATCGTTATCTATAAAAACCCTTCTAAAAGACGGTATACCTCATTCCTTAATTACTCCTTAAGGCATTACTCCTCCTTCTCTTCCCAGTATTATTTTGAAAGACATTAATCGTCCTTCCATAATTGCCCTGACAGATATTTCTCCTCATCCCGTATTTATATGTAAATCACTACTCTTCATGCAATAATTTCCATGAAAGCATTACTTATGATCCAATAATTACCGAATCACCAAGTATATATCTGGTGCCCTCATTTGTGATCCAATTAGCGTCCAGTGTCTTCTAGCTAGCAGTTTAGAGAAAGTAAGTTCTATTCACACTGAAGGCGTTCGCTACTACCAATACTACAACTAAAAAACGTAAAATATTTATGGTGATTGTGTCAGAATGTTTTACATCAATGAGAGGATTCTTCTTCTTCTTCATTGGTGCAACAGAACCCCATGGTCAACCAAGCCAATCTGCGTACTGGCAGATTTCGAGGCAAGCTATGCTTTCATTTTACTAGGTACGGTTGTCAGCTTAATGTCCAATACTTTACAATCATATTAGACTGGTACCTATGGTTTAAACTGGATTCTGAACCATTACAAACATCCCTGGCACCTCCAGGACTCATAACCCGAAACCTGTAGTACCGAGTGCCAGGGCGTGAGTCACTCGACCAACAGGCCCCATTAATAGGATTACTTTGACGAAATTGCATAGATATTAGCCAACAACCCTGGAAATGTGGTTCATTATCTATAAAAACACTTCTAAAAGACAGTATAATATTGTGTCCAAAACGTAAGACTAATTTTCAATTTAAAATTCCCGGGGCTTATGGAATTTTTCTTTTCTTTTTTAGGTTGCTGGTACTGTCCTTGACATATGTGGTAATTTTGACGTCACAATATTCATTAGTGTTTGAGTACCGCTTGGCTTTCTGAGACGCTAAAACTGATTCCGGCTATTTTTGAAATGTCTGAATGAATTGAGCAAAGAACTTGCATTACATTTTGTTTGCGGAAATGTATAGAATATTGCAGAAGGCTTTCCGTGGGCATTCCTATATCAGAAAGGGATGTTTAGAAGAGGTATAAGCAGTTCATAAAAGCCAGAGAACGCGTTAAAGACGAAGAGCCATCTGGTCGAACATCAATCTCAACTGACGAAGCTCACGTTCAAAAAATTAAAGATTTGCCGATTATAATTAAAGACCTTTCCGATGATATTGGAATTTCAAAAGGATCGTCAATTCCATTTTGAGCCTCAAACGCGTCAAATATCTATTGGTACAGAAAACACTGAATACACCAGCACAAACTGTATTGATTCTTCGTGACTTTTTCGCCGAAAACGAAACCCATATCTTTCCACAACCACCGTATTCCTACCGTGCGACTTCTGACTATTCCCTAAACTCAAAAGACCATTTCTGAAACAACGTTTTGAGTCGATTGAAGAGATTCAACGTGAATCGCCACGCGCTTTGAAGGCCATCCCTGTCGATGACTTTTTAGCATACATTGAAGATTGGAAAAAAAGTTAGCATAAGTGCATTGTGTCCGGACGGGCTTACTTTTAAGGTGATGAAATAAATTTGGAAGAATAAGTAAAGAGTTTTTGAAAGGCAAATAATTAGTCTTACTTTTTGGGCACAGTAGTACATTGTTGAAATTGTATAGATATTCGCCAACAAAACTTAAAATGTGGCACCGGTATCTATAAAAGCCCTTCTAATAGACAATATGCCTCATCTCATAAGTTCCGTGAAAGACATTACTCCTCATGCCATACTTATTTTGAAAGACATTAGTCGTCCTCCTATTATTACCTTGATAGACTACTCCTCTTCCAATATTTAAATGAAAGGCATTACTCCTCATCCTATAATTTCAATGAAAGCATTACATATGATCCAATAATTACCGAATTACCAACGCTACTCCTTATCTCTCTCACCGAGGGAAAATATATCAGCCTCTCGGTGGTGCATTCTGGGAATCAGATTCTTGCACTGTTTGAAATTTATAAAGTGAAGAATAATGAAGGACAAGATAACGTAGAAAAATTTCAACGAGAAATATATTTTTATAACAATTACGGTTCTTTAAAAGACGAATAAATTATAAAGCAAATCTTCGTAAAGAAACAAGAGTCATTTTCACCCGTAGTTTCACAACGACTTGGCATTTTACTCATTTCATTTCAAGAAAGATTTATCGCTAAAAAGAAATTCTCACAAGTGGACTTCCCCAAGTCTCAAATGTCTTCTTAAGTCATCTTAAGGTCAACGAGGTCGTGTGTTTATTATAGGTATAATGTAACAGTAAAAATGCTCCAGTGGCACTCACTTTATATAGAACAAAGAAACCCAAGTAGATAAATGACATTAATGGCGAAAGTGCAGAATTCGCGAACTCTTTCTAGAAATGATTTCAAACGTCTTCTGCCATTCTTTTTATAGGGCTTTGTTAGAGAAATCTCTTTATTATGGAATTGGTCTCCCTTTATGAAGTTACATTTATGCATGAAAGTTTGTAGGAAATTAAATGTTTGAGGAACTAAAAATAATTAAATTTCCAAGTGTAAAATAGAAATACTGAATTGAATATGAAGAAACTCAACGGAAAGTTTTTAAACTTGATTTCTTGTTGTTGTTTTAATTGTCTTTTAAAATAATCAAGTTATGGAAAAAAAAGATGACACATAATTATATTTGCATTTAGAATCGAAATAAATGTCTTTTAATCGATGAAAATTTTTTAAAAGTTTACTGATGTACTTGAAAAAGCAATACATCACAAACTTTAAGGTTTATATTGATAAACACTCCAGTCCTTCTTAATGCACTGCATGAAACTTTATTTATTCATAAAAGGTGCAATTAGATTAAATCTATAAAACGATGTATTATCATAAATTTCAAAGTTGACAATGGAGGTCAAATAATCTCATTTGTAAACAAATATGATTAATGGGCAATTGATTACCAATTTTAGTCTTTGACATCAGATATTTTATTTTCCAGTATTTTAGAAAATTATTCTCCAATAACTAATCATAGTAGAAAAATTAGAATATGTATCAATATGAAACCTGAAAATAAATCTTTAAATTAGCTCATAGATTCGTAGATATGCCGTGATTCAAACGAAATTATTCTTATAAATGAAAATCGAACAAATTTTTTTCTATAAATAAAATTGTTAAGACAATACAAATTTCAAATCTTTTAATAATATTAATTTTTTTGGTTAAAGAAAAATTGCATTTGATGCATATATTTTATATAAAACTACATACAAGGGGTCCGATATGATTATGATGTAAGTCTTACTATCATTTTTAAGAAGAACTTGAGTTTATAGGAAAAATAATTTAATTTACAGGAAATAGTTAATGCTTTAGGGAAGCAGTTTATAGGAAAATAAATAAATAATTATTTCATATTTATACCTCCGAAACACAAAAAGAAAATGCTCATTACTAAATAGAGCCAAATTTTTTTATATAAATTAGCTAACTAGATCAAAATAATTAATATTTTTTTATTTCTATCTCATTTAATTCAATTATTTTCAATTATGTTTCAATAAAACTGCATTTCATTAAAATATAGGATTTATTTGCTATATGAAACAGGTATAAAACAAACTAATTCGCAAATTTCATAGACAGCATTTATGATTGAATTTGTTGTCGGAGAAAGTTCTGAACCAAGCAAAATAAAGAATTCTCTTAGCAGGAAGACCAGATGGGTCCTTATCTCATAGAGAGAGATAGCACAATAACGAATATTTATAGATGTCTTGCATTATAAATTATTTTTTCTTATTGCATTGCAATTGTATTTCATTTTGCATTTTTTTTTTAAATTTCGAATTTTTGCATTTTTTTTTTAAATTTCGAATTTTTGCATTTTTTTTTTTTACTTTCGATTTAATAATTTTGGTTTTCTTTGTATTGAAATGAATTAAAAATAACGAATTAGTCATAACGATTATAAGAAATTAGGTTATATTACCTTATTAAATTAGGTTATATACCTATTAGGTTATTAAACTTATATTTTAATTAACATATTGGTTATTTTTATAATTAGATCTCAAGTTCCACATAATATATCAAATGAAGGGATTTAAGGCTATTGCCTGATGAAAGGAATTGAAGGAGAAATTACACTAAATTTGGATTTCTAATGGAAAAAAAAAATAAATAGCCTGAGTTTTCACATGAGATGCTCTTAAGAATGCGTGAGATAGTCTCAGATTTAAAGAATCTCTTTGATTCTAACGCTGAGTGTTGTCGCTACAACTGATTCAAATCACTAAGTCACGAGTTGACTGAAATTTAATTGGAGACTTTGGAGGACAATGATTCGATATTCCTCTATGTAAACTCAGTAGATCACTTTAAATTACGTGGCATGTATTTCGGCAGCATAATCCGTTGGCTTTGGATTTATTGTACGGCTTATGTTTCTCTCAAACGCAACTGAAAATCAACCATTTTTTTTAATATCCTTACTTCCCAGCTCAAGTTTATTTTCATGAATATGTAACAAAAATGGGCATATCGGCAGCGCCTTGGATAAAACTGAAGTCTTTCCTGTCTTATCTCCAAACTGCATATTAATTTTAATAATAATCATGCAAAATTTTACTTTATTAATTTTGGTTAGATAACGGAGGAAATTTTATTGCTGATTTTGTAATTTCATACATTGAAACACGTTGTATTTAAAACTGATATATCTAGAACATTATTCACCTAGTGACATTTAACATGAATCTGAAGAAAAGTAACAAGCACTAAAATATAAAGTTATCTTTCATAATTCACAAAATTTCTAAAAGTTGTTCATACTAATAACAATATTAAAGGATTCCTTTATTGAAAATAATTTTACTCTCTTTTTATGATTATAAATCTGTTATGTACTATTAAAATCTCTCTGAAATTTTTAAAAAATAATAGTTTGCTAAAATTAAGTGTAAATATATTTGTGTTAAGTAGAAAATATGGTTCTACAAATAGAATATTCAAGTACATATACAAAAATATACAAATTCTAATAGCAAAATACAAAGTGATTCCAATTCTAAAGGTTTGTCAGACGTATCAAAGTAAATGATCTGTTGTATGAACATATCATCATACGTAATTGTGCGCTCTAGCAATAAGTGAAGAAAAAACAATAATGAATTTATGATTTAGAAAACAGGTTTACAAAACAATGTTTGCATGATAATAAAGAAAGCTTTCAAACTGTTGGCATTTGAAACAATATATGCTTTGTAATGGCTGTTGTAAGATTAACAAACATGTTTAAACATTCCAAAGCATGGGCACGTGAAATTTATTCAACTATACTGTTATAAATTTTTAGACAGATGTTATGAGGTCACATTTTCAAGATTTAAAAAAAAAACTGTTACAAATTGAGAGATCATAGTATATCAATACCTTCTTCCTGATCCTTCCATAGTGCTAGAAAGGTTTAGAAGTTTTTGAATACATTCGCTGAAATGTGAAGAAATCTCATAGTATTGAAACAGTACACGCTGACCAAAAGATATAAAAATGTTGAACAGTTAATAAAGTAGAACATATTCCCGTAAACTAATGAAAAGATTCCTGATTATGATATTCCAAACCTACCTTTCATATTTCGTCAAAACTCTTTCCAATCACCATGGAAATTAAAATAGTATTCCTCATTCTATAATTGTGGATGGCGATAATAAAATGAAAATCACACGAATGAGCTGTAAAAATTGTAAAGCATACAAAATACCAGCTGAAATAAATATCTATGGATTTACGAATATGAATATAAAAAAATAATATGTTTCATGATAATATGTTTTGCATTAAATTCTATCGACAAATCAAAATTTATTTCAAAACTTCAAGCATGCAATTAAGAACTTTATATACTTACACAAATAATCCTCTTCAGAAATTCATCTTTATAAATAAATTAATTAATTTTAGAATAGATTAGAAAGTACTTTGGCTAAATATCGATTAACGTGGTTGTGGGTATATAGTAATCAGATGTGGTTGAGATATGAAGAGTACGCATATATTGAATATTGTTATGGTTGTATGAAATTTTTTTAATTGACTCATATTTACTGTTATCTTCGTACATTTTTTTCTTAAAAAATATTTCACGGTGTAATGAATATAGGCGTAAAGCATTGACAGGCAAAAATTAAAATTATATGTAATTTAAGGCAATTAGCATTCACATATGTAAATTGTTTTATGTACACTAATTGTTTATCCAACTTTGTCCAAGTATTTATTTTTTTCTATATGTTGCAGACAGGAGAATGATTAACAGAAAAAGGAATATGGAGTAAAATTGACGGAATTTCAAAGACAGCAATTTAAAAATCTATGAACAGTATGGAAATCAGAAAATAAAGCATTATATAAATTCCTTATAGTAGTTATTTAACTCAAAAATGTATTATAAAGAGCGTTTTTGGTTTCACATTTAAGTCCAAGAATAAATAAATTCTTAAAAAATAATTTATAAGAATTTCTTTGAGATTTTAACGTTAGTTGTGATAATTTTATAAAGATAAAAGAGATAAAACGTGCAAAGGAATAAAGAAAAATGTCAATTTCAAATAAAAAAAAACACTGGTAACTATGAATAATTGTGTTCAAATTGTCAATGAAATCAAACTACCAACCCAAACACAACCACACCCAATTACAATCCTGAACTACACAACCCCCAACACAACAAAGCTAAATTAATTAATCATTTTTTATAATTTTTGTTTATTTATATTGTAAATTTGACTACATTTGCTTATTAAATATAATACTTTCACAATTTACCTAAATACATCTAGATTAAACTAATCATAAAGCTTAAAATATATTAAATAACATCAAACATATCCAAATAAGGAATGACCAGTTTACATATATGTACAAACTAATATTATTCTCTCACCAGTCAAATCTGATCCGAAGGAACATGGATGGAAGTCAGGCTTTTAGAAAAGGATTTTCTGAAAGCCAATTTCGCATCCCTTCAATATGAATCCTTAACTAATCTGCGTTTCTAGAACAATAAATTACAGTTTAAACACACACCGGAGGTCCAAACGGCATCGTAATGAGTCGAGTCGTGTCATAAATTGGACTGTCGTGGGAAGAATTTAATTATGATGCTGCTGCATATTTATGATGTAGTTATTTGTAAATCGCGAACACTCAAGTTGCCACTTGGAATGGGTTTGGTTTAAGGATCATGAAATTTAGAAAATGTATGTATTCATGTATAATGATGAATTTCAAAAATAATGTAGTTTTTGTTGTAATAGGAAATAGTTGTTTTCCACTTATGGACGGTAAATTATTTGTTTATATTATTTCTTTAATAATAATATTGTACAAATATTGTTTTCGCTGTGAACTATTTTATATTCATTTCATAACTATCACTTTAAAATATTATCTGAAATTAACTTTTTGTGACGGAATTCTATTTTGCAAATCAATTCAAATTTCAATAGAAATAATAAATTGAAATTAGTTATTTTTTAATTCTGTGAGCTACTAAAGCAGTAGGTAGGGTCCAACAATGCGATTATCCATTATTCAAACCCACACGTGTACACACTAGTCGACATCACCTCTTTGCTGGAGGATTGAATGAAGATTAAATGCTAAATTCACGTGGTTGTTGTGAATGTTGAATACAGGACTTCTTTGTAATATTTATATATTTCATTACCCTTATATTTTATTTTATAAACTAAATTACTCAATCACATTTTATAAATTTTTTGCTTACTTATATTGCAAATTTGATCACATTTGCTTATCAAAAAAATACTTTCATAATTTATTTAAATTTATCGTTTAAACTAAACATAAAGCTTGAAATATATTGTGCTACAGCAAACATATCGAAATATGGAACAAGCAGTTTACATCTATTTACAAACTGATAATGTTCTAATACCAGTAAAATCTGATCCGAAGGAACATGGATGGAAATCAAGCTTTTAGAAAAGGATTTCTGAAAGCCAATTTCGCATCCCTTCAATATGAATCCTTAACTAATCCGCATTTCTAAGATAATAAATTACAGTTTAAGCACACACCAGAGGTCCAAACGGCCTCGTGATGAGTTGTGTCATAAATTGGACTGTCGCGGGAAGAATTTAATTACGATGCTGCTGCATATTTATGATGGAGTTATTTGCAAATCGCGAACACTCAAGTTGCCACTTATATTGAGCCTTGGTTTAAGGATTATGAGATTTAGAAAATGTATATGCTCGTGTATAATGGGGAATTTCATAAATAATATAGTTTTCGTTGTAATAGGAAATAGTTGTTTTCAATTTATGGACAGTAAATAATTTGTTTATATTACTGTTTTAATAATAATATTGTATAAATATTATTATTGCCATCGAAGTTTTTTATGTTAATTACATAACTATCATTTTAAAGTATTATTTAAAATTAAATTTTTTTTTAATGGATTTAAAATTTTTATAGAAATATTAAATGTAAATTAATTATTTTTTAAACTTATGAACTGTTGAAGCAGTAGTCAGGGTCAGTTTCTACTTAGATTGGGCTTGGTGGAAGGAATATGAGATTTAAAAGATGTATGTGTTCATGTATACTAAAGAATTTTATAATTACTATATTATTTATGAAATAGAGAATAGTTGATTCCAACTTATGGATATTAAATAATTTGTTAATATTATTGTTTTGATAATAATAATGTAGGGATAATATTTTCGATATTGAAGTTTTTTTATGTTCATTTCATAACTGTCACTTTAAAGTATTATTATAATTAACTTTTTTTAAATGAAATTTTATTTTGTAAATGGGGTTAAAATTTTAATAGAAATATTAAATGGAAATTAGTTATTTTTTAGTTTTATAATTTTTGTTTATTTATATTCTGAATTTGACTACACTTGCTTATTAAATACAATACTTTCATAATTTACCTATATACCTCTAGATAAATCAATTAAACTAGAGTAAATCTTGATATTTATTGAAAGATAACAAGCATATCAAAATACGCAATGACCAGTTTACATATATGTACAAACTGATATTGTTATTTTAACAGTCAAATCTGATCCGAAGGAACGTGGATGGAAATCAGGCTTTTAGAAAAGGATTTTTGAAAGCCAATTTCGCATCCCTTCAATATGAATCCTTAACTAATCTGCGTTTTTAAGATAATAAATTACAATTTAAACACACACCAGAGGTCCAAACGGCATCGTGATAAGTTGTGTCATAAATTGGACTGTCGCGGGAAGAATTTAATTACGATGCTGATGCATATTTATGATGGAGTTATTTGCAAATCGTGAACACTCAAGTTGTCCCTTAGATTGGGTTTGGTTTAAGGATTATGAGATTTAGAAAATGTATGTGTTCATATATACTAAAGGATTTCATGAATAATATAGTTTTTGTTGTAATAGAAATTAATTGATTTCAACTTAAGGCAGTAAATAATTTGTTTATATTATTGTTTTGATAATAAAATTGTATGAATATTATTTTCGATATCGAAGTTTTTTAGATTCGTTACATAACTATCGCTTTAAAGTGTTATTTAAAATTAAATTTTTTGAAATAGATTTAAAATTTTCATAGAAATATTAATTGGAAATTGATTATTTTTTAACCTTATGAGCTGTTGAAGCAATAGTAAGAGTCAGTTTCTACTTAGATTGAGCTTGGTGTAAGAAATATGAAATTTAGAAAATGTGTTAGAAATTAGAAAAATTTCATAAATACTATATTATTTATGAAATAGATTGTTGTTATTATTGTTGAAATAGAGAATAGTTGATTTCAACCTATGGATATTAAATAATTTTTTAATATATTTATTTTCGATATTGAAGTGTTTTAGGTTCATTTCATAACTGTCACTTTAAAATTACCTTTTTAAATGGAATTTCATTTTGCAAATGTATTCATTATTTCAATCGAAATATTAAATGGAAATTAGTTATTTTTTAACCCTCTGAGCTATTGAAGCAATAGGTAGAGTCAATCAATTCGATTATCCAGTATTCTGACCCACACGGAGCTTATCTCTTTGCTGTCTGATCGAATGAACATTAGATGCTGAATTCACATGGTTGTTGTGAATATTGAATACATTGTTTTTTGTGAAAGAGAATTCATTCGTTTACAAAATATGTTTAATGAAAATAGTGTTGAACTAATTTTGTTACAATAGCCATTCACAAAAGTAGATTCATTGTTAAAAGTCCCATGGCAACTTTAATATGGATGTGTAAAAAATGAGTACAGTCCCGTTTTCCTTAATATCTCATGCATAGTATGAGATATCACAATATACTTATACTCACAATATACTGCTTGACAAGAATGTATATACTCAACTCCAGATTTGATTCAATCAGCCGCAGTATCCCATCCTCCTATTTTGTCATTAGCCTGCCGTGGCTTTTTCTATCTACGTTGCGGCGATTATGTTTTGGATTAACCTCTTCAGTATTTCTCAATCTTTTATTCAACATGAGGATTAGTTTCTCGCTCTACGGTAATTTTCTGCACACCTTAGGCTAATTAGACCGTGACTTATAGTTTAACATGAATTTCAAATCGCAAATAATTATTCACGTTACAGCAGCCAGGATTCAAACCTGAAGCCTGCCTATGATACCAAAGACTAGATTGCTAGCCAATTGGCCATGAGGCCACCTCAACAAGAGGACAACATTGATATCTGTATAAGAGTGTGGTGGATAATTCTTTGTAGTTTGTAATGCATTGCCACTACACTAACAGTAGGTAAAATCCATTAACACATTTTTAATTTTCTATATTCAAACCTGAAGCCTGCCTGTGATACCAAAGACTAGATTGCTAGCCAATTGGCCATGAGGCCACCTCAACAAGAGGACAACATTGATATCTGTATAAGAGTGTGGTGGATAATTCTTTGCAGTTTGTAATGTATTGCCACTACATTAACAGTTGGTAAAATCCATTAACACATTTTTAATTTTCTATATTCTGCAAACTGCTAAACAAAACAGTTTTAATGATTTATTTTGGCTGTTTTTCTGCGAAGAAGAAATCTTCCACCCATTTTAGTCATTTTCAAATATATTGCTAGCTTCTGCTGTCATTGCTGTCACTAGTTGGATTCTAAAATCTCCCCAGTGGTATTAGTAAATGTGAAACGGCTCATGATTATTCATTTGTCTGATGATCACAATTGGATTTCAATTATACATTTTAGTAGATTTCGGGTATGTTACAAGTATATACAGTAATATCACAATGTAACATTAACATATAACGATATTTTTATTGGTTCCAATAAACTATCAATATTTGTAATATTAAAAAAAATCTTATATTTAACGTTGCCATTTTGAAATATTTCCCGCATAACTTTTTACCGAGAAGAAAAGCTAATTTTTCGAAAAGACATTAATTGCGGTGAAAGAAACATTTTGTCAGCAACTAAAACAATAATACAAAAGCCAATCTGCTATAAACAGCTCCCCCCCCCCTCCAAAAAAAAAACACACCTCCAGAATTTTCAGCATTTTGTCAATATAAATTTACGTAGTTAAGGAAATTACAATATATTACTTTGAAAGTGGTGTAAGTTTATTTTCTGCAAAGATAAAAATTTAGTTCAAAAATTATACTGCATAATTTCTATTTCATTTTCACATATGTGGCAACACTATTAATGACATAAAAATTTCGTTCGTTCACTAGAATTTTGTGATTTCCTTCTGAATCATCGTCACAGGAGGTCTCCATAGCTAGAGTTGAAAACGATATTATTAGTAGTGCGTTCTGTTTGTTCACTTAAATTGAACGAAATAACTACGATTACTTCTAAAATTACAAATTGATAATTTTATTAATGCGGCTTAAGGTTGTGCAATTCTCCCAAAATATCATAGAAATTATCGATCACAATTTTTTTTTAAATTTATAAAATTTCTTATTTACTAAATGAGGCCAGTTTTGGAACTTTTGAGACGCCCATAAGAAGAAAGAAATTCCGTATATTGTATAGATTATTATACCATTCCACAAAAATGCTGAAAACATAAAAATTTTATTTTACATGTAATGAAACAAGATGGTTTTATTTCAACGAATTCATTGAAAAATGCATTTTTAAAAAGACGAAAAAATATTAATGGTATTGGCTGAAGATATCGATAAGGATTTCAGAAATCAAATCACATACAATGCTGTATAAAACTTAAATTACGATCGATTACTTCGATTAAAATGCAGAGTTTAAAACATTAGATTTATCGCTCACTCGAGGAAGACCGCGAACATTTTAAAATATTATATTAACACCTTGATATCCTCATGCCGGCCTATCAAATACGAAAAATTCAACGGTATGATGTATCTATTACCTTATATTCCTTCAATACAACATGAACATCTTCAAAAAAAAAAGGTTCTCAAAATGAGAAAAATTAAATAGGCCATAAAGTTGTAATTATGTAAATAAATGTCATTACCCGAAAAAAATATTAAAATAAAGCCATTTTATTTATTTATTTATTTATTTTTTGATATATTTAATAGAAATTTCATAAAAAAATTGGTTTGATTCAATTGAAATCCCATATTTAATATTTCGTAAATGTATGATTTTCACATTTTGCTGATTTTGAATATGGTGCAAGTCCATTTTAGGTTATCAAAAATTTTCCTTTAAAAAAATAAATTAACTAATAGTTTAAAAATTATAAACTATTAATTTTAAATAAATTAACTAATAGTTTTAAAGCGATCACATTATAAACTTAAATTGATTTAATATCTTAAAAAACATCAAATGAGCCTATTAACATATACCAATATTTCACTAATTACACCACTTTCAAAGAAAAACCAAACTAGTAGAATCATCTTCTGAATATAATTTAAGAATAAGACCAAAACAATCAATAAATGTGATAAAAAAGCATTCATATGGTTTCTTCATCAAGGAATTGAGTGGGAAAAATATGTGCTTCTTTTCAAAAAAAAAAAAAAATATTATAATGAAAGAAAATAACTCTTCCCCTCCCCATAGACTTCTATACTTCTAGTGTGCTGTATAACTTTAGAATACAACGCTTTGTGATGTCAAAGATTACTTTATGTAATTTGATTGACACAGAATGGGATAGTTTGGACAAGAATGACGAGGGAGACGGGATTCCGCTGCCACATGGCTGGCTTTGAAAATAGTGAAAGGCAGTTCCTTTCAAACAGTAATGGCCAAAAACTCACATGTGTTTGGAAAGTAAATGGCGATGTAGCTGATAAAAACAAGGTATAAAGTGAAATAATTCATTTTACAAGCAAAATTTATAAAATTTCTGTCTAAATCATTCTCAAAGAAGAGAAAAAAAACATGCAGTCTAAATTATTCATTTTTCGCCTAGTATTCTGCTTTCGTTATAGACTGAATTTATATATGTATATATATATATATATATATATATAAAGATAGATATATATTGTTTTTTTACGTATACTTTACTTCGTATTATTTTTTGAATCCGTATTTATTTACTTTAACTTATTGAGAATCATTTATTATTATGCATGATATTCATTACTGATTGAAATTAGTTTCATTCAAATGTTTATGCATAGCTCTATATTTAATTGAACAGCCGACAGAAGGATTCACTTATGAATCAGCTGTATATTTATTCTATAATAATCTTGCGAATATTGCCCATTCACGTTTCGTTTTGTAATGCAACTATTTTAAAAATCAAGCTACATAGGACTGTCTAGGTTCTAAGTGATTTAAAACTCACTTAATAAAATATTGTTTACAAAGTATTTTTACCTATCCAATTGTCAAAAAAAAAAATACAGAGTGTCTCTTAAATATTTGGAGAATATGTATATAGGCAGGTAAAGGGAGAAAAAGTTAAGCCTATTTTTTAATGGAGTATTGTGCACAAAGCACACAAGTGCTAGCACGTAAGGAAGATATGGACAACCGGTAAGTGAAATTTTCAGATAAAGGCAAAAGAAATTGAAATTTTAAAGATTAAATGATTTACAATAGATACTCCGAAAAACGATCATCAAAAGTGTTTTAAGATTCCCAGTGGCAACATATGGATTGGCGTACTTTAGCAAAAATATTAATCAAGTCATGCACATGATTAATATTTTTGCTAAAGTTTGCAGTTTTTTTTTTCAAATTTTCTTCCTAGAACTTTTTTTGTTGTTTCTCCAGATGTACGCAGTTGAATGGAGGTTCAGCACAATTGAAGGTCCAGCTCACTTCAGAAGAAACGTCAAAAATTACCTCGGTGCTAACATACGACAACTCTGGACCGGGCGGGTTGTTCCTTGGTCACTAGAATCACAAGATTGGCATTCATGGATTTCTTCTTATGTGACATATTAAGAGCATGAACCACGAAAGTATAATTGAGTGAGATAAAAATCTAATGGCCAGACTGTCAATTACGCAGGAAATATGCGTGACAATCCAGACATTTTTGCTAATGTAAGCCAATATTACATGTTATAATGTACTATGTACCATTGCTGTGAATCTTTAATAATTATTGGTAGTCGCCCTTTCTAGCACATAATGCAAATCACCATTAAAATATTTATATTTGACATTTTGACATAACCTGATCTATTTATTGTTCACTTATCCCAGTATTTCTTTATCATCTACTTATTGTTCATATCGTATGTGCTAGGCACTTACACGTGCCATTTCAATACACACCTTCTGTTACAAATAAGTTTATTGCCCCTTATGTAGTCCCCTTAACTTACATTTTTACGAGACGTTTTATAGATACCCTGCATATAAAGTTGATTTTGAAAATAAAGAGTTAATTTTATTGAGTAAAATTGAAAATTTCAGAAGGACATTTTTAAAAAAATTCTTAAAACTTCAGAATGAAATTTTAAGAAAAATTTCTGAACATTTTAGAATGAAATTTTAAGGAAAATATAACCATAAAATATCATACTAAAGTTTATATGATTTTTAAATTTTCACTTAGGAAGGAACTTACATAACTTTTTATAGCAATGGTTGCGTATTCTTTACTAATACAAGGAAAATTAAATAGTAGGACTCTATATATGCGTGAATTTTGGCAAAATAACTGTTTAAATGGTGTATTCTATCATTTACATTTATTGCTAAATAAATTTTTATTAAATTTTAGTTTTTATTAAAACAAAATTTCACAGATAATTAAAAGAAATTCCAGCAGACACGGCAGATGCTGAAAAATATTAGTAATTGCAGTTCCATTGCTACATGAATAGCTACAAACAATGTTAATTATTTCAAAATCAAACTACAATCCTGTGTAAAAAATTGAGAGTAGATTTTAAATTTATTTATCATTGAATTGTATAATAAATTATAATTTTACATTTATGATAATCGATGTAGAACAGTGTTTCTCAAAACGGGCAAAACCACAAACTAGGTGACAGTGGAATGATCATGGTGGGCTATAATACACTCATACATTTTGAGGAGTGCCATTGCTTAAAAAAGAGTGTGGTTAAAGCTTGAAGAAGAAAAAGTGTATAAGAATAATTGCATTTCTGTCATCATATTTAGGTCACGCGAGTTATCGTGATCACAAGTTTGTTTTTTAAAAAACTATATCTGTAACTCTATCATCTCTATCTCCATAGCGAATAGCAGGGGTTTAAAAATACTGAGTACAAAAATTCCACGATTAATACACTGAGTCCACGATTAATACATTGATAGCGTGCCTGGTTCATACTTTTCAATACAATCGGTTTAATGATTTTTGTAATTTTATGTTCCTGTTATTTATTATAAATACTTACTTTTCGTTTTTAATGTGAATGTTTCTATAGTTAATTTTAATGAAAAATTTATATTTTTATTATTATTTTCATAAAATATATAATCTACGAAACACAGCTTAAATAAAAAAAAACAGAATTTTATCTAGATGTCGTTCAAAACTAAAAGAAGCTTTTATACATAAACGTGATGTATGATTTAGCAATTATCCTACGCTTTAATTAATATGTTACAAAATTTATTAAAACGTACATCTAACATTAGATTTTACAGCAAATTTTCAAATATAGTATTTTTTCTGTTGATGACACTACAGCTACTGTATTGAAAATGATAGGAATGAATCTTCTCTATTTTTTCGTATGACATATAAATATCAATTTATCACACCTAAAAGTACTGCCGAAGGCAGCAGTGTCCTACTCTCCTTGGTGGCCTGTTCTTGGCATATAAGAGGAACACAAGTCTAACTAACGTTCAACAATAAAAAATGACAGCTGCATTTAAAACTTTTACATTATCTTCTTCCCTCTCTACATTTAAGAAATATGCCAACTTATCGAAGTTGTGACTAATCCTCAGTCTCCTGCAGTGCGGGACGGAAAACCCACGAATAATCTACTCATGGATGGTGGGAAAGGGGGCAGCTTCTGATGTGATGGAGCACCCGTAGGTAGAAGTCTGACTTGGTTCCGTGATGCTCTTTAGAGTCAAATGAGACCGTGACCTAAGTCTTAAAGTGGATTCCGAACCCCTACAAACATCCATGGCACCGCCGGTACTCGAACCCGTAACCTGTGGTACCGAGAGCGACAGCGCTAGACACTCGGCCATTCAGGCCCAACTTATCGAAGTGATGATGATTGCCATAAAATGTTCGACTTGTTTGGAGGGTTCAAGTTAAGCAAAGGTTTAATTATAGTTCTGTCGTCTGCCTTGACAAATTTAATGTTAGTTTTGATATGATATTTAAATTATATCATTCTCTGGTAATCTGTTCATTGATATATTTTTTATACAAGCAGAGGGCATTTTTTAAGAAAGACATAAAAGCGGTTTTTGCTCTTTGAAACAAAGTTTACCCAAAAAAGTGATTCATCACTCTCTGCGATCAATTCTTGAAAAAAAAAATTAAAATATAAAAATTACCAAGTGTATTAGAAAAGGTTTATACTTTTTTATAATCCAAAATTCTTTAAAAAGAAATGTCTATAAAAGATACATCAATTACTTTAAAAAAAATGTCAAATGAACCTGTCACTTTATTTTTAAAACAATGCTAACAAACATTTTCATAAATGTAAAATTGTAAGGGCTTACTTAGTTTAATACTTTTAAGGCAGCTTTTCTTTATAATAATAGTAGCGATCACGCGAGTAGGGTGTGTACGCATAATATGCTGAATTTTTCTGTATCATGAGGCAAATACCATAATTGTGAAGTACATAGAATCAAAATTTATTTTAGTTACTATGATGATAAATTCGATATAAGTCTTAAGTGCTACGTATATGTATATAAGTTAAAAAAAGCAAAAACTTAAATATTAATTCCAAAACTTTTATAATAGAAATTAAATAAAAATATAATATTTAAAGATAAACTTCAATTTATATCAGATTTTCACAGCAACTGTGCAAGATGCAGACTGGTTTGATGGGAATTATCTTTAATTTTACGATAGAAAGATTCCCAGAATTATTTCATACCAAAAATTTTAATTAAATAGCAAGAAAACTTCTTTAAATGTAGATAATTCGATTCAGACACGACTTTCAAAAATTAAATTACAGAAATGTTCGATACTAGAGAGTTTTTGCATACCGTATTTTGGACGTCCGTTAGCTTTTTCTCCCTAGCGCGCATGCTCATAGGAAATTGCGCATGCGTATCTGTAATAATATTTCCTATGAGCATGCGCGCTAGGGAGAAAAAGCTAACGGACGTCCAAAATACGGTATGCAAAAACACTCTACTCTTTCATCTCTAATAACCCTTAATTCCTCAGCTAATAACCCTTAATTCCTCAGCTAATAATTCCCAAGCAGCTAATTCTTCAGCCATTAATTAAAACGCCGCTAATTCCTCAGCCCAGGTTTTATTTCAGAAGTTGGAAATTCTTCATTAATATTAAAAGTAAATGTATGCAAAAATGAAGTTAAAAGTTTAAATGTATTTTTTTTTCTTTTTGCGGAAAACAAAATTGCATAATTATAAACGTGTAACATAGAGAAAAAACATAATGAATCTTTTCAAAAAATCAAAAAATTATTGGAGTAAATAAAAAATATCTGTCTGACAACAAAATATCAGTACAATGAATCTTTTTGGAATAATAATGAATCTCCATAATGAATTATTGTAGTAAATAGCAAAATATCTTTATGAAAACAAATATCAATGTATCAAAATAGTTGATATTTTGTTAAATTATAAAGATTCGGTGAAAAAGTTCTGAAATGATAATAAAAAACAGATTTAAATTTTATATGAAAGTGAATTTCAATTTTTATTCAGAGCCGAAATCATCCGCTGAACAAGCTAAAACATCCCAAACATGCAGTAACATGAGATTTTAATATACATGGAACTCTAAGAATACCATTTGTTATTCCTTGTGTATAAATTATATAAGTAGATGCCCATTTAAATAAATTACATTTATTGGAGCATCCACTAAATGGTTTTATTGCTATCGCAATACATATAAGATTTTTTTTTAAATTTATATTCATCGCATGATATTTACTAAAAAAATTTATATTATGTAAACAGAATAAAAATGTCTCATTTTAAAGGTTTTTCTTGTCTTATTCAGTTAATAATAATCTTTAACTAATGTTAAAACATTTTTTTAGTTTCTATTAGATTATCTTTTGATGTTTCTATATACACAATTTTATCTATCTATGAATAAAAACATCAAGTTTATTTTTATAAATGAAGCTTCAAAATATTTTTTATCATTACTGATTTTTTACAACATGTTTAAATAAATCTTAAATCAACTAAAATCACATGCGATCAATTAAAATCCTTTCTTCCAGCTAAGACTCATTGAGGGAAAGTTGAAGTGGCTATAGCTCCAATCATAGTGGCAATACAACCAAATATTTTTACAACTTTTTTTTATAATTTATTAACTGGCAATGAGTTCATTAATTTTTAAAGCTTATTTAATACAACAAATGTATTTACTTAAAAATGTATTTTGCTTCTGCAAAATCGTTTTTTTTTTTAATAAAAACGAAATGAATAAATAAAAGGAAAAAACAACAGAAACCTGCTCAGCAAATTTCACTTATTATGTGTGAGCATTCGAGAACGGATGAATAAACGCAGGAATATGTGAATGTTTAATGATGCATGAGACATATGAAGACATTGATTGGAATACTTCAAGAATGGCCAAATTCAATAGCAATGTTGAATAGTTTAAGAAAAATGAATTGTTCCAGTATCTCTAAAGAATATGCAAAAGTAAGATAAATGTCGTCATAAATGAAGAATGAAGTATTCCAAATTCTACAAGAAACATCATCACATTCAATAGCCAATAGAATATATCAATGTTTGAAAATTCTAGGCATATATGAAAGAATGAAATGTTCAAAATACAATAAGAAGCACTATACTAGTACAGTGCCATAAGCACGAGAAAATGCCAAAAGTGATAAATGTGAAACTTCAAGAAGGAGGAATTGATCAACGTACTATGAGTACTTATAGCTATAGGATGTACAAATGTACTTCAAAACCATACTACAAAACACTTCAAACAAAAACCAAATTTAAAACTCACTAACGTTATTCATAAAGCAGTTTAAATGTTAAGGGACCCAAAGTACCATTTTCCGCCAAAATTTGAAAGGGTGTTTTATTTGTCTGGCACCCATTTTCGGAAGACCTCACGGACCCCTAACCAGAACAACATCATGTTCGCACATGATAATAATTAATTATAATAAATAAATATGTTTTAATAGAATGATTAATAACTTTTATAATAAATAAATAGCATGTAATAATTTAAAAGCAAATAGAAGCTTCTTTAAATGTGACGAGAAAATAATGTTTTTAAAATATCATAGCCAAACTGTAAATTTAAATGAAATATAATTTTATATTTACCCTAAGTAACAAAAATAAGTAGTATATTTTACAGCAATAATTTTATTACAGTAGAATAAAATTTAAAAATATAATTTTTATTTGTTAACAAAGTACTAAGTAATTAAAGTGAAATGATACATTGAAATAAATAGTGTTATTCTCATGATATGCTTAAAAGGATACCACAAAAAGAATAACTAAATAAACTATTAAATTAACATATAAATATAGTAATTTGTTTCTTAAGTTTTAAAAAAAGTAACAAAATGAAACCATCTTTAAACAGTAAAAAATAGGAGAATTTAAAAAATATTTTTTTTAAGACTATACTTCAAATATTCTTTCAGAAGTAATTAAAAAAAAAAACCTTCTGAAATTTCTTTAAAATAACAATAGAAAAAAAAGGTTTTCTTTCCAGAATACTTAAATTGCTTAATTTTTTTCTAAGCGAGTGAATTGTAAGAATTGTGACATTCATAATGAATGGAAGAACTGAAATCTTTGAAAACATCAAGTAACTCGCTTTTTTTTTGTACTATAGCAAAAATGGGAAACTCAGATCAAAGCGAACTCAAGACTAAAAGTATTGACCGAGTTTTAAGTTACACCATCCATCAGAAGAAAAAAAAATCTTTTAAATGTTCTACGTTATTTTAACTTCTTAGCAAACAAATATGCAAAGAGTTTATGACCTTTTTATTTTGAATCTTGAGTTTCGGAATTTCTGTTCACATTTGCTTTGTTTTCCACCTTTACTTTCGATTGTTATGCAGTATAAAATAAGTTTTATATAATTCATAAATAATACAGAAATTGCCTTTAACTAAAATTTAGTGAATAGTAGGAGTTTTATAATATGTGAATAAAGTTTTTAAAATTCTGCATTTTCTACCGAGTATTTTTTTAATTGTATTAACGCTATTTTCATTTATAATCAAACATTTCTATTAAACAATTACAAATTTCCTCTGCTTCTTCATTGGCTCAACAGCCCCATGGTGGGCCTAGACCGTCGTCCTACTGGCAGATTTCAACACAGGAAATGTTTTCCTTGTACGGGGTAGGGTTGTCAGACCGTCCAATACTCTACAGTCATATTAGACCGGGACCTACGATTAAGTGGATTCCGAACCGATACAAATATCCATGGCACTGTCGGGACTCGAATTCGAAATCTGTGGCAACGAGGGCCAGATTTTAAAATTTAGTTCAATTAATATTAGCGTATTAACATTTTTATTTTATCCTATCAGGATCGTAGAACCCTGTTTATAACATGTTGGGTTTCTGAGGAAGGAAATCTCAGTTCGAAATCTGGCAAAAAAATGAATTTTGAATGGGCACAATAAATTTGTTGGCTGGAAAGTATATTCCAGGGGAATAATTCGCTGGAAAGTATGTTGGGAATAATTCGCTACATATTAATCTTTCTATTTGTGTAGTTGTGCCCCATCCTCAATGTCTTGCAGTGGGGACAGACATCCTATGAGTAGGATGGAAGTAAAGTGGAAGCTTTTGTTGTGACGAAGCATCCGTAGGTAGAAATCTGACGTTACGTGTCGCTGAAGGAGGAGAGCAGTGCCTTCCGTAGGACTACCCCGCATTTGCGTATCGTATGGAAGAAAAACCGGAAAACTCCCACCAGATAGTCCGATTTTATGAGCCAAGATGCAGAACATCTCAAACGCCATCGGATCTCCTTGTGTTTTGAAACAGTGTCTACAACAAAGCCTCCAGCTTATTGAACTTCAGCCCTAACGAATGCCACCGAGGAATGAGTTTGGCGGTTCTATTCGTAAATAATATAAAGACAAAGGCATTAAAATTCGAAAACAACACATTATAAATCAGTTATAAATTTGTCTACCATATCACTATAGCCCTGTTTTTATATAATTATTTATAAACTAGGCGAACTGCCCATTTTTCCTGGATTCATCTAAAAAGAAGTGATACATTAAGGATACAGGTTTGGTTTGTCGCTCTACGGCCATTTTGCGCACACTTTCGTCTAATTAGACCGGGACTGGATTTCGAACCAATAAAAAACATCCATATCATCGCCAGGATTCGAATTTGAAGCCCGTGGTATCAAATGATAGAGTTAAGGCTGCAAGAGACAACAAAATTTAAGAAATAGAAAGTTCATAAAGGGATTTGTTTTTATTAATATTTTATAAGCAAAGAAAAAAGATAAAAAATTGCTTATCCTGTTATTTCTTAATCCACAACGATTCGAACTCCTCCTACCCAACACCATAATACCTAATACTAGCTAACACCAAAGTAACTAACACTAGCTGTTTATTCGCTATGCATTCTGTAGTTAATGATCTATGAAAAATCGCTGTAGCTTTGGAGAGGATTAGAGACACTTTACTGAAGAGTTCTCGTGTCATTAAATGTCAGAATTCTTAGAAATGATAAACACAGGAAAAAGTGATTTGAATAATGCGGGTAATGATCAGAAACGTCGTAAATGTCTTTTTTGTAAATCTCAGATCAGCGAAAAACTTTTTAACGTATACAAATGAGCGTTGAAAGAATTTCTAAGGATGCACATTAGCTTTAATGATTGGAAAGTTTTATTAAAAATAACATCCGTTTTTATTTTTCTCTTAAATGGGTGGGAAAAAAGTGAAAGTGTTGGAATTAATGTTTATTTCCACGATAAATATATTTTTAAATGTTACGAATCAAGTATTTCGATTTTAAAATAATCTTATAATTAATCATTTAAATTGGACGCGTTTCAGAAATATCATAATATACTTTATAGTACAGTCATACAAATTGCTTCTTTATTTCCTAATCTGCTGTATAAGGTTTTGTTATAAATAATAATGGTATCAAAATATATAACATAATAAATAACAAAGAGTAATAAATTCACACTGTTTCAATAATTACATATAATTTTTAATAATCCCTTTATTTATACTTAATAATGTAGAGTGCAGGTTCAGCAACCAGATTGTAACTGGCTGTGGTTGGGCTGAGATATTAAGGCACAGGTTGGAGAAATGACAGCTTTATTTACTCACGCACAAACATCGCACACGTACAAATAGAGACATACAATAACACAATTAAAGACTTATAATTATAGATACGTGGAAGAATTTCACTTGTAAGCCGAAAATGTGAATCTGAGGTACGCGCAGGATGCGTGAAATATACTTCCTCTCCGGGTGAGAGTCTATAGATCAACTGACCATATCTTCTGAACGCCACAATGACACTCTTGCCAGTGCGTAGAGGGAGCATGGTTACAATTGTTGTGGCGCTGTCATCCACCCACTCAGTGAATGAGACGTAATTAGGAAATTGATGGGATATGTGTAATTTTAAATTTATGTATTTTGTGTTTATAAATTTGGTTGCAAATTATGTCTTTTTTTTTTTGTTTTGTCATTGTATTTTGATATTCATAAAGTTGCATCATGTTAAATTATGTGTGAAACATTTTCAAATGCTGATTAATAATAGTAATAAAAAAAAAAAAAGGAAAAGAGGAAAGAGAAGAAAGAAAACTGTCTTAAATTGTGCCATTTTCATTCAAACTCAGTTCTTGGTTGGGGTTGTTGTTTGACTTCCGGTGGTCAGGGTAGAAGATGGCTGCCGCCCTGGAGTACGAATTGAGCCTCAGGCTTCGTTCTCTCCGGGTGGAACCGGGATCTCGACCAATCAAGGCCTGGAATGACGTCAGCTATGACGCGGTGATGGTTCGGGCTTATAAGCGGTGATGGAGAGAGCTTTGCCCTTTTGGACGGAGACAGGACGATGGAGTGTTAGCAATTGTATTCTGTAAAGAAGAGGAGGTCTGCTGCCACGTGGTATTGAATTCTGCTTGAAAAAACGAATACCTCCTGATCAGCTTTTGGCACCATTTAACAGAAAAGGAAAACTCAAATCCTGCTACGTAATGGAACCACCGTTGACGCTGAAGTCCTGACTATTCGAAAATTTGCCGTTGCAGACGAGATTTATTTGCAGGGAGAGATTCTACGTTCCAAGAAGAACTAGATAGTGATGAGTACACATTTCAATGTTTGATATTTCTTTGCAATATTATATCTCTTCCTTTGAACACTGTATTTTTAATGTATTCAGCATTCAGAGACAGATTCTGAATAACTCTAAAGTGATATTGATTGCTCAGTGCACATTCCTCCGTCCTTTTTGCATATGAACTCAACAGACAGAATTTAGTGCCTCGTCCTTTTCTTGTAATTAAATTGCTTGTGATAGATATGAGTGAAGGTTAAATTACAAGAATTGATTTAATTTCTATTTTTATCTAATGTATTGTGTTTAGTTAAATCTAAGTGTATTATGTTTGTGCGTAATTGTATAATATTGGTGGGGCCCCTGTTTGCATTTAATTCAAAATTAATTCATTTGTTTATATCTATTTTTATTATAATAAATCTAATGTCTATGATTGTATGTTTCCTGAGTATTATTTCCTGCAGACAATGCACACCATGCTGATTCTCGTTTAGGTAAAATTTTAATTTCCTGGGTTATTATCTAAGAACACAACGCAATTATTTCAATAAAAGTATCTGATTTGTTTTGCTTATGATTCGTGATTAGAGGTAATAGTTAAATTAATTAAAATACTAGAAAGCAACACGACACAATAACAATTTGATTACTTAATAATTGTTGGATTTACCCATCATAATACACGGGTTTACACCACTTGGATTCATACCTCCATCACCATGATAAATATAAAGCGCTAAATTGTTCATCATTGTACAAATTTCATGCATTAGGTAACGTAATGGGATTGTTTTGGGGAAACATTTATTTATTTTTTAAAACTGTTTTTCAATAAAAATTAAATATTTATTATAAATTTATTTTTACTTAAATTATATTTTAAATAGCATATATTTAAATTATATTTTCCTCAAAGCTTTCCATTTTAATATGCATTCTCCAATATAAATAATAATGTGATATTACGTAAGATATATGGTATCTCATACGAGACGCAATGTGATTTATCTGTCATATTATATAGTCACGTCTTTGATCTCAACTTTTATAAAATATTTTCTTGTTAGTCTGTCTAATGTATTAAATTTCAATTAAAGTAACTTAATTGAAGTGAAATATCACTATCACTGTTTTTTCAATTTTGAAAGCATTGATTTTAAATAATTCTGCTAGATAGCATTTTATTACTTACAAAAAAAAGTCATTTTCATGCAACTGATTCATAAAATGAGAGTAGAATTGAAATATTTAATACGACTTCTGAAATGCTTTTAAAATAGTCAAATACTTTAGTACTAAAAAATGTCGGTTGCATTTACTCAAACAACTAAAAAAAACTGAGATTTCACGAACATCAATAAATCAAGTTGATAAAAGTTTAAGCTACTTCAATTGACTCGATTTTAATAGTTTTCGTATAAAAAGGAATAGTAGGATAGTTAAAAATTTTTCACTACAAAGAAAATCGTAATGTTTTACCCTTAAATATGCCTTTTGAATGCCAAAAATTATTTTAGAAATTTATATGATAGAAAATTAAATTTTTATTTTAAAAAAACAATAATGATGTTTATAGGTTGTAAGAAATTATGAATAAATTAGCATAATTTTTTTAGTTAAAATTAAAGAATAGAAAAATGTATTAAAATTAATTTGCTAAATATAATCAGTAAAATTCCTTAAAATTCTACATATAAGAAAGCATAACTTTTGATTTTCAAAATTTGTGTTTTAAATATTATAATTTTATGAGAATTAGATAATTGATTCTA
This sequence comes from Caerostris darwini, assembly GCA_021605075.1. Classification (NCBI taxonomy): domain Eukaryota; kingdom Metazoa; phylum Arthropoda; class Arachnida; order Araneae; family Araneidae; genus Caerostris; species Caerostris darwini. The sequence continues at coordinate 869,044 of BPLQ01013462.1, read as the reverse complement.
ATATAACTAAATGTTATATGAAATTTTTTTTTTTTTACAAAAAAAAATTAAAAAATAAAAATGAAAAATAAAAATAAATCTTTTTTAAATACTATTAATTTAAACACTTTCATGCGAATCAGAATTTATTTGAGTGAATATGTTCTGTCCAATTTGGGATTATATTTTTCAATTCCTTCTATTAGCTCACACTCCCCCTATATTTATCTTGTTCAAATTTCCAATTGTTCATAAAATACTTGTTATTCATCCACTCCAGTTCAGATACATTTTTTGAACTTGTAGTGGATGACACTTGATGTTAATACAGTTATTTCAAATATTAATTCAGTAATTAAATTTAATTAATCAATTTTAGTTTATTTTTTTAAATTTAAGTTGCATCTATCTACCAATAGATGGCGCCAGATAAACTTAAAAAAATGAATGATAATTATTTATAAAGGACTGTAGCAATATAGGGAAAAAAAGTAGGAATTGACTTGTGTTCTAAAAATCTAAACGGAAATTTAAACTATTCTCCTATTCCTTTTTAGAAGAAAACTATTAAAATAGAGTCAATTGAAGTTGCTTAAACTTTTATCAACTTGATTTATTGATGTTCGGGAAATCTCAGCTTTTTTTAGTGTTTTGAGTCAACTCAACCAACATTTTTTCCTACTAAAATATTTGACTATTTTAAAAGCATTTCAAAAGTCGAATTAAATATTTCAATTCCTATCTCATTTTATGAATCAATTGCATTAAAATTACTTTTTTTTGCTTTTATAAGTAATAAAATGTTAACCAGCAAATTTATTTAAAATTGATGCTTTAAAAATTTAAGAAATAGTGCTAGTGATATTTCATTTAAATTGCGTTATTTGAATCAAAATATAATGCTTCAGATCATTTTCATGAAATTTAATACATTAGACAGACTAGTAAGAAAATAATTTATAAAAGTTCAGATCAAAGACGCCACTATATGATACGTCAGATAAATTACATTGCGTCTCATATGAGATATCTTATATCTTACGTGATATCACAATATTATCTATATTGTAGAATGAATATTGAAATGGAAAGTTTTAATAAAAGTATAATTTAATTATACTCTATTTTAAATTTATTTTAAAAAGAAATTCATAATAAATCTGGGATTTTTATTGGCAGACAGATTTAAAAATAAATTAATGCCAAACATAATTATACGTAACATACATTAATGTCAAATTTAATGCCAAACACGCATTAATTAATGCCTAACGTACATTAATAACCAAAAGAATGAACTAACATCAATTAATGCCCAATACAATAAATTATATATTAACTAAGGCATGAAACTCGTACAGTGATGAACAGATAAGTGTTTTATATTTATTATTCAAACTTTAGTAGTATGTGTCCAACTATTATTAAACAATAAAATTATTATTGTAACAATGCTTTCTTCTACGCACTGGCTTTTCTACTCCTGTAGCATTCTGGCGATATGGTCAGTTGTCCTACAGACTATCACCCGGAGGTGATGTATATTTCGTGCATTCTGCGCTTACCCGATTATCGGGTTTTCGGCATAGAAGTGGAATTCTTCCACGAATCTATAATTATATGCCTTTAAATGTTTTATTGTATGTGTATATTTGTATGAGGGCGTTATTTTTGCATTTGTAAATAAAGCTGTCAGTTCTCCAACCTGTGCCTCAATATCTCAACCCAACCAAAGCCAGTTAGAATATGGTTGCCCAACCTGCACACTACATTATTAACTATAAATAAAGAGATTATTAAAAATTACATATAATTATTAAAGCAAAATCAATGTGAATGTATTACACTTTGTTATTTATTGTGTTATATATTTGGACATAATTATTATTAAAAACAAAACCTACAAGAGATTACGGAATAAAGAAATAATTTGTATCACTGTACTATAAACTATCTTATGATAATTCTAAAATATGTCCAATTTAAATGATTAATTTTAAGATTATTTTAAAATCAAAATACTTGATTCGGGACACTAAAAAATACATTTATCGTGGAAATAAGTATTAATTCCAACATCGTCAAATTTTTTCCTATTATTTTAGAGTAAAATAAAAACGGATGTTGTTTTTAATAAAACTTTCCAATCATTAAAGCTAATGTACATCCTTAGAAATTCTTTCAAGACTCATTTGTATATGTTAAAATGTTTTTCGCTGATCTCAGATTTACAAGAATACATTTACGACACTTCTGATCATTACCCGCATTATTCGAATCACTTCTTCCCGTGTTTATCATTTCTAAGAATTCTAACATTTAATGACATGAGAACTCTTCAGTAAAGTGTCTCTAATCCTCTCCAAAGCTACAGCGATTTTTCATAGATCATTAACTACAGAATACATAAAGAATAAACAGCTAGTGTTAGTTACTTTGGTGCTAGCTAGTCTTAGCCGGTGTAGTGGTGTTGTGTAGGAGGAGAGCGAATCGTTGTGGATTAAGCAAAATAACAGGATAAGCTATTTTTTTTTCTTTTTTTTTTTTTTTTTTTGCGTAGAAATCCCTTTTTGAACTTTCTATTTATTAAATTTTGTTTCTCCTGTACCACTTCTTTTCAGATGATCCCAGGAAAAGCAGGTAGTATACTTAAATTTTTAATTTAAATATTTTAGTAGTTTATAAATAATTAAATAAAATTGGGCTTTAGTGATGTAGTAACTAATTTTATAATTAATTTATAGTCTGTTGTTTTCGGATTGTGATAACTTTCACGTGATACCATTTACGAAAAGAAAGGTTAATAGTAAGCGGATTATTCTTAACAGCTGAATTTAGTAGAATTATCAATATTTATAACCAATATAAAATAATCGAAAGGAGTTTAAAGTTTATTTCTCATATATATCATATATTTTACATTAGTTATAATAAGCCTTAAATATTTACTTGAGAATAAAAAATTTATTAAATATTTAACTTTATAAATTTAAATTAAATATTAATTCTTTTAAACTTTATTAAATATTTAACTTTATAAATTTAAATTAAATAATAAATTTTTGAAACTTTATTAAGCATTTAAATTTTTAACATAAAACTTTATTGAACATTTAAAATTTAACTTTAAACTTTATTATTTATTTTAATTTTTAACATTCAAACGTTTTCCAAAACAGTGTGTATCATGGGAAGTCTGCAATATGAGTCTTACATTTTATTCACTTTGGTATTTGTTCGCACTCCTTTCTCTTCTTCCTCAACTCGAATGAATATACTTTCCAGCCAACCGATTTATTGTGCCCATTCACAGTATGCCCACAAAGCTTTTGGTTTTGGTACGGACATAATTTTTTTGTCAGTTTTCCTAGCTTGGAAACCCAAATAACATAACATAGCTATAAACAGTGTTCGGCGACCCTGATAGGATAAAATAATAATTTTAATATGTTAATATTAATTCAACAAAATTTTAAAATGTATAATTAAAACATTTGATGATAAATGAAAATGGTGTTGACGCGATTAAAAAAATACTTGGTGGAAAAAGCAGTATTTTAGTATCTTTATTCACATATTATATATCTACAATAGTTACAAAGTCAATGTCTGCATTAGGTACGAATTATAAAAAAAATTATTTATACTGCATAACAATTGAAAATATAAGTAGAATACAAAAAAATCGCGAACAGAAATTCCGAAACTGAAGATTCAATATAAAAAGGTCAAAAACTCTCTGGATATTTGCTTGCTAAGAATTTAAAATAACTTAGCCCATTTAAAAGTTTTTTTTCTTCTGATGGATGGGTAACTTAATACTCAGTCAATACTTTCAGTCTTTAAGTTCACTTTGAACCGAGTTTCCCTTTTTTGCTATTGTACAAAAAAAAAGCGAGTTACATGACATTTTCAAGCATTTCAGTTCTTCCATTCGTTATGAATGTCACAATTCTAACAGTTCACTCGTCGAGAAAAAAATTAAGCAATTTAAGTATTCAGGAAAAAAACTTTTTTCTATTGTTATTTTAAAGAAATTTCAGCAGGTATTTTCTTAATTCCTTCTAAAAGAATATTTGAAGTATAGTCTTAAAAAAAAAGTATAAAAATTCTCCTATTTTTTATTGCCTAGAGATGGTTTCATTTTGTTAATTTTTTTTTCAGCTTTAAGAATAAATTTACTATATTTTTATGTTGTATTAATTGTTTATTTAGTTATATATTTATAACAGAAAATGCTTCTTTTTGGTTCTTCAAATTTTAAGCATATCTTGAGAAAAATATTATTTGTTTTCAATGTATCTCTTTTTTAATTATTTTGTATACAAATAAAAGCTATATTTTTAAATCTTATAATATACTATAGTAAAATTATTGCTGTAAAACCTGTTAATTTTTTTTTTACTTATTGCAAATATAATATTATACTTTATTTAGATTTATAGTTTTTCTATAATATTTTAAAAAGCATGATCTTAAAATGACATTTATCGAAGCTTCAATACATGTTTAATACTTTAAAGAATAAAAATGTATTACTACAACAATTTATTTTTGTACAATAAAATTCCAATTCTTATTGTTCCAAAAAATCCTTAATTTGTAAAAATAAACAAATTTATAGTAAAAGTAAATATATTTACTGTATATAAATGATCTGTAAAAGTAAATAAGTCATAAAAATAAAGAATTTTGTAGTAAATAAAAGACATAAGATTTCAAATATTTGATTGCAGTGGCGTGTGAGTGGAGCTATAGCCACTTCAACTTTCCCTCAATGGTGTTCAGCTGGGAGAAAGGATTTTAATTGATAACATGCGATTTTGGTTGGTCTATTTCATTTAAAAATAAATAAACCTTTGCTGAATTTATTATGACAGAGATAGATAAAATTGCAAGTGTAGAACACATAAAAAGAAAAACTAATGGAAATTAAGAAAACATTTTCACCTTCGATATAGTTTATTATTAACTGAATAAGACCAGAAAAACATTTAAAAGGAGACATTTTCATGCTATTTACATGATATAAATTTTTTCTAGTAAATATCATGCAATGAATATAAATTTAAAAAAATAAATCAGATTTGTATTGCGACAGCAATAAAAATGGATGCTCCAATAAATGTAATTTATATAAATAGGCATCTACTTATATAATTTATAAAGAAGGAATAGCAAATGTGATTCTTAGAGATTCATGCATAGTCGAATCCCACGTTAAATACTGCATGTTAGGGATGTTTCAGCTTGTTCAACGTGAGGATTTATTATTGAAATTCAGTTTCATATAAAATTTAAATCTGTTTTTTATTATCATTTCAGAACTTTTTTTCACTGAATCTTTTTAATTTAACCAAATATTAACTATTTTGATACACTGATATTTGTTTTTATACAGATATTTTCCTATTTACTCCAATAATTCTTTGATTTTTTTTTAAAAGATTCTTATTGTGTTTTTCTTTCTGTTGTATGTTCATAAGAATAGCAGTCTCGTATCCCGCAAAAAGAAAAAAAAATACACTTAAATGTTTAACTCCATTTGTGAATTCATTTACTTGTAGTATTAAGGAAGAATTTCCAACTTCTGAAATAATACTTGGGCTGGGAAATTAGTGGATAGGGAATGAATGACTGAAGAATTAGCAGCGTAGTAATTAATGGCTAATAATGGGTGCTCCACTAAATTAATTTATTTAAATGGGCATCTACTTATATAATTTATACACAAGGAATAGTAAATGATATTCTTAGAGTTTCATGTATATTCCAATCTCATGTTACTGCATGTTTGGGATGTCTTAGCTTATTCGGCGCGATGATTTCGGCTCTGATTGAAAATTGAAATTCATCGTTTATTGAAATTCAAATTCATATAAAATTTAAATCCGTTTTTTTATTATTATTTCCGAATTTTTTTCACTGCTTTTTTTTTTAAATTAACAAAATGTCTGCTATTTTGATACACTGATATTTTGTTTACATACAAATATTTTGCTATTTATTGCAACAATTCTTTGAATTTTTGTAAATGTTTCTTATTGTATGTTTTCTTCGTTTCCATGCTCATAAGAATTGCAAATTTCTTTTCCGCAAAAATACGTTTAAAGTTTTAACTCCATTTGTGCATTCATTTACTCGTATTATTAATGAAGAATAATTTCCAACTTCTGATATAATACTTGGGCTGAGGAATTAGCGGCGTTTTAATTAATGTCTGGAGAATTAGCGACTTGGGAATTAGTGGCTGGGGAATTAAGAGTTATTAGAGATGAAAGAGTATCGAGCACTGCAAATGCAGCACGGATCTATTTCGGTAACTTAATTTTTGAAAGTCGTATCAGAATCGAATTATCTACATTTAGAGATTTCTTGCTATCTAATTAAAATTTTTGGTACAAAATAATTCTGTGAATCTTTCTATTGTGAAGTTGAAATATAATTCAATACAAACCAGTCTGCATCTTGCACAGTTGCTGTGAAAATCGTACATAAATGAAAGGTTTAATAGAAGTTTACCTTTAAATATTATATTTTTATTTAATTTCTATTATAAAAGTTTTGGAATTAATATTTTAGTTTTTACTTTCTTTAACTTATATACATATACGTAGCACTTAAGACTTATATCGAATGTATCATCATAATAATTAAAATAAATTTTGATTCTATGTTGTTGTTGTTTCTTAACCCACTTGGCTGGCCAAGCCCATGAGCCCATACGTACTCATGATTGAAGGGGAAGGAAGCAGCTTCTTTTGTGATGGAGCACCCGTAGGTAGAAGTCTGACTTTGGCTCCGTGACGCTCTTACAGTCATAGGAGACCGGGACCTACGGCTTAAAGTGGATTCCGAACCACTACAAACATCCATTTCACCGCCGGGATTTGAACCCGAAACCTGTGGCACCGAGTGCCAGAGCGCTAGACGCTCGGTCATTCAGGTCCCAAATGTGTGAATGCCAACGGCACGCGGTGTTCCCAGGTGGTCACCCACCCAAGTACTGACAGCGCCCAATGATGCTTGAGTTCGGTGATCTAACGAGAACCGGTATATTCAGCATGGTATGGCCGTTGGCTTGATTCTATGTACTTAATAATTATGGTATTTGCCTCATAATACAGGAAAATTCAGTACATTATGCGTACACACCCTTGATCGCTACTATTATTATAAAGAAAAGCTGCCTTAAAAGTATTAAACTAAGCCCTTACAATTTTACGTGTGCGAAAATGTTTGTTAGCAATGTTTTAAAAATAAAGTGACAGGTTCATTTGACATTTTTTTAAAGTAATTGATGTATCTTTTATAGACATTTCTTCTTAAAGAATTTTGGATCATAAAAGAGAGTAAACATTTTTTAATACACTTCGTCGTTTTTTTTACTTTTCTTTTTCTTTTTTCTTTCAGGAATTTATCTTAGAGAGTGATGAATCACTTTTCTGAGTAAACTTTGTTTCAAAGAGCAAAAACCGTTTTTACGTCTTTCGTAAAAAAATACTCTCTGCTTGTATAAAAATAAATTAAAGTATAGAATACCACATAATGATATAATTTAAATTCCATATCGAGACTAACTTTAAATTTGTCTCAACAAACGACAGGACTACAATTTAACCTCTGCATAATTTAAACCTCCTAAGCATGTCGATCATTTTATGAAAAGCATCATCACTTCGATAGGTTGACATATTTCGTAAATGGTAGAGAGGGAAGAAGATCATATCGGAGTTTAAAATGCAACTGTCATTCTTTTTCAATTCCTTCTATTAGCTCATACTCTCTCTGTATATATCTTTGTTCAAATTTTAAATTGCTAATTAAATACTTTTTATTCATCCATTCAATTTGAAATACATTTTTTTGAACTTGTAGTGGATGACACTGGATGTTAATACAGTTTTTACAAATATTAATTCATTAATTAAATTTAATTAATTAATTTTAGACTTTTTTTAGATTTAAGTTGCATATATCTTCCAATAGATGGCGCCAGATAAACTTAAAAAAATGAATGATAATTATTTATAAAGGACTGTATGTAATATAGGGAAAAAAAGTAGGAATAGACTTTAAATTGACTTGTGTTCTAAAATCTAAACGGAAATTTAAACTATCCTCCTATTTCTTTTTAGAAGAAAACTATCAAAATAGAGTCAATTGAAGTAGCTTAAACTTTTATCAACTTGATTTATTGATGTTCGCTAAATCTCAGATTTTTTTAGTGTTTTGAGTGAATTCAACAAATTTTTTTTCCTACTAAAATATTTGACTATTATAAAAGCATTTCCGAAGTCGGATTAAATATTTCAATTCCTCTCTCATTCAATGAAAATCGCATGAAATAGACTCTTTTTTTTTATAAGTAATAAAATGCTATCTAGCTGATTTATTTAAAATTAATGCTTTCAAAATTGAAAAAAAATAGTGATAGTGATATTTCATTTGAAATGCGTTATTTTAATTGAAATATATTGCATCAGATCATTTTCATGAAATTTAATACATTAGACAGACTAACAAGAAAATATTTTATAAAAGTTCAGATCAAAGTCGTGACTATATAATATGTCAGATAAATTACATTGCGTCTCGTATGTGATATCATATATCTTACGTAATATCACATTATTATCTTAATTGTAAAATGCATATACAAATGGAAAGTTATGATAAAAGTATGCTTTAAATATATGCTATTTCAAATTTAATAAAGTAAAAAAAGAGTTTATAATAAATATGGAATTTTTATAGAAAAATAGTTCTAAAAAATAAATAAATGCTTCCCCAAAACAAATTAATTACATTAATTAATACATGAAATTCATACGTTCTAAACAATTCAGCATTTTATATCCATTATTACAAGTTTAGTGGTATACATACAACTATTAATATTGTAAACGTGCTTCTTCCTACTCACTGGCAGGAGTGTGTGTGCATCCCCTGTGTCGTTCAGTAGATATGGTCAGTTGGCCTACAGACTCTCACCCGGAGATTATGCATATGTAACGCATTCTGCGCGTTCCTGAGTATCGAGTTTGCGGCTAAGAAATGGAATCCTTCCACGAATCTATAATTATACGCCTTTAAATATGTTAAATATTGCATGTCTCTAACTGTATATGTGCGTGTATATAAAGCTGCGAGTTTTCCAACCTGTGCCTCAAGTATCTCAACCCAACCAGACCCAGTTACAATCTGGTTTCCCAGCATAAATACTGCATTATTAAATTTAAATAAAGAAATTATTAAAAATTATTAATAATTATTAAAGCAAAAACAATGTGAATCTATTTGTTACATATTATGCTATATATTTTGATATCATTATTCTTACAACAGATTATGTACAACAAACAAACTTACAACAGATTATGGAATAAAGAAATAATTTGTATCACTGTACTATAAACTATTTTATTATATTTCCAAAATGCGTCCAATTTAAATGATTCATTTAAAGATTATTTTAAAATCGAAATACTTGATTCGTGACATTTAAAAATACATTTATCTTAGAAATAAGCATTAATTCCAACATTTTCACTTTTTTTCACCCATTTAAGAGTAAAATAAAAACGAATGTTATTTTTAATAAAACTTTCCAATCATTCAAGCTAATGTGCATCCTTAGAAATTCTTTCAATGCTAATTTGTATATGTTAAAATGTTTTTCGCTGATCTCACATTTACAAAAAAGACATTTACGAGGTTTCTGATCATTACCCGTATTATTTAAATCACTTTTTCCTGTGTTTATCATTTCTAAAAATTCTGACATTTAATGACATGAGAGCTCTTCAGTAAATTGACTCTAATCCTCTCCAAAGCTACAGCGATTTTTCACAGATCATTAACTACAGGATACACAAAGAATAAACAGCTAGTGTTAGCTGATGTTAGCCGGTGTAGTGGTGTTGTGTTTTAGAAGTGAGAATCGTAGTGGATTAAGCAAAATACCACGATAAGTCATTTTCTTTTTTCTTTTTTTAAATCTAAATAAAAATAAATCTCTTCTTGTACTTCTTAATTATTAAATTTTGTTGTCTCCTGTAGCCTTATTGTATCACTTCTATTCAGATGAGCACAGAAGAAAATGGGTAACCCAGCTATTGTATAAATAATTACAATAGCTGGGTATAAGCTATTGTATAAGAGCCAAAACATTATGACCACCTGTCAATAACGAGTTGGCCCACCTTTGGCGCGCAACACAGCTTCAACCCGCCTTGGCATGGGTTAATACCACCACTTAATACCAGTTAAATACCACTTCCACCTGATCACGTGCCAAAACATTATGACCAACCCTACATTTTGCAATGAACTCATGGAAGGCACGTGATCAGGTGATGCAAAATGTAGGGTTGGTCATAATGTTTTGGCTCTTGAGTATATATAAAAACAGGATTGTATTGATGTAGTAACCAGTCTTATAATTAATTTATAGTATATTGTTTTAGAATTCTGATCATTTTGACTTGATACCATTGAACGGTTAACTGAATTCATAGCTTGATACCGAATTGAACGGTTAATATATAGCAGATTATTCCTACCATCTGAGTGTAGAGGTATTTTCAGTTTTCTTTTATAACCAGTATAAAGGGTATAGAAGGAGTTTAAATTTTGTTTCTCTTATGCCATATAATTTACATTAGTTATACAGAGCCTTCAATATTCTCATGAGAGTAAAAAAATATATTATCAGTTTTCACAAAACCAGTGTGTGTCATGGAAGATCTGCAGTATGGCTCTTACAGTTTTTTCATTTCTCTTATCCTCGAATGGTTTCAGGTTCAAATCCTGGCGCTGGCCTAGTTGTTTGTTAGTGGTTCGGAATCCGTGTTAAAATATAGGTCCCTTTCTAATTAACCTAAAGTGTCCAAAAACTGACTGTAGAGCGACAAACCAAACCAAATCTTCCTCGAACGGACCCAATATACTTTCTGCCCAACAAATGTATTATGACTATACTGTGAAGATACACAAGAACTTTTGGTTTAATTTTTTTTGTCAGATTTCAAACTGAGGTTTCCTTTTTCAGAAATCCAACATGCTATAAACAGGGTTCTGCGATCCTGATATGGTAAAACAATAATGTAAAAAAGAGTAAAACAATAATGTAACTACATTTTTAAATCTGCCGCTCTGGCGTTCGGTGCCACAGGATTCCGGTTCGGTGGATGGATGCTTGTTAGTCTTATGGATGTTTGTGTCGATGTTAGGCGTCAATGGGAAGAATGTATGTATGTTTGTAGTAGTTCGAAATCCACTTTAAACTGCAGGTCCCAGTCTAATATGACTGTAGAGTGTTGGGCGTAAAGCTGACAACCCTACCCAGTAAAAGGAAAACATCTCTTGTCTCAAAATCTGCCAGTAGGACGACGGCCTCGGCCTATCACAAGGCTGTTGCGCCAAAGAAGAAAAAAAAGAAGAAAGTTTTAAATGTTTAAAAAATATTTTATGATAAATGAAAATTGTGTTGATACGATTAAAAAATATACTTGGTAGAAAATGCAGTATTTCAGTATGTTTATTCACATATTATATATCTCCTACAGTGCACTAAATTATGAATAAAAGCAATTTCTGTAATAGGTATGAATAGTAATGTTTTTTTTCCTCTTTCTAATGCAGCTAGAAAACACAGACAGCTTTGTCTTTGGATGCCTTAAGGCAAGTGCTGCACAGACGTACTCACTTTGCATTACCCAGGGGGCGCGTGTAACTTGAAGATAAGCCAAGGACGCGGAGTAACAATGCCCCTGCAACGCTCTACGATCATATTAAGACCAGGACCTACTTTTTAAAGTGGATTCCGAACCACTACAAACAGCCATGGCACCGCCGGGACTCGAACCCGAAACCTGTGAAACCGAGCGACAGAGCGCTAGCCACTCGGCCATTCAGGTCCTATGAATAGTAATGTTAATACGTTAATATTAATTGAACTAAATTTTCAAATCTAGGGCTCTGGCGCTCGGTGCTACAGACTTCTGGTTCGTGTTCCGGCAGGACCCATGAATTTTAGTTGTGGTTCAGAATCCATTTTAAACCATAGGCATCTGTCAAGTATGACTGTAAAGCTTTGGGCATAAGGCTGACAATCCTACCCTGTAAAAGGAAAACATTTCCTGTCTCGAAATCTACCAGGACTATGGACTTGGACTACCATGGGGCTGTTACGCCAAAGAAGAAGAAAAATTAGAAATTTTTAAACGTTTAATAAAAATCTTTCATGATAAATGGGAATGGTGTTGATACGAATAAAAAAACATGCTTGGTGAAAAATGCAGTATTTTAGTATCTTTATCCACAGATTATATATCTCCTACAATTCACTAAATTAGGAATAAAGGCAATTTCTGTATTACTTATGAAATATAAAAAAAAAATTTATACTGCATAGCAATCGAAAGCAAAAGTGGAAAACAAAAAATAAAAGTAAACAGAAATTCCGAAACTCAAGATTCAAAATAAAAAGGTCATAAACTATTTGCATATTTGTTTGCTAAGAACTTAAAATAACGTTACGCGTTTAAAAGAATTTTTTCTTTAGATGGAGGAGGTAACTTATTACTCGGTCAATACTTTTAGTCTTGAGTTCACTTTGAACTGAGTTTCCCTTTTTTGCTATGGTGCAAAAAAAAGCGAGTTACTTGACATTTTAAACATTTCAGTTCTTCCATTCATTATGAATGTCACAGTTCTTACAATTCACTCGTCTAGAAAAAAAAATGAAGTATTCTGAAAAAAAATCACTTTTTTCTATTGTTATTTTAAAGAAATTTCAGAAGGTTTTTTTTCATTACCTCTAAAAGAATATTTGAAGTATAGTCTTAAAAAAAGTTTTTTTTAAATCATCCTATTTCTTACAGCCTGCAGATGATTTCATTTTGTTAAATTGTTTCAACCTTAAGAATATATTTACTCTATTTTTATATTTAGTTTTATTATTTATTTCGTCATACTTTTATAACAGAAAATTCTTCTCTTTTGAGGTATTATTTTAAACATATAATGAGAATAACACTATTTATTTCAGTGTATCACTTAATTTTTATTATTTTATATAGAAATAAAAACTATATTTTTAAATTTTATTGTACTATAATAAAATAAATATTGTAAAACATACTACATTTTTTTGTAACTTATAGTAAAGATAATGTTATACTTTATTTATGTTTACGGTTTGATTATGATATTTTTAAAAAAAACATGATTTTTCCTTCATATTTACCAAAGCTCCAATATACTTTTAATATCTAAAAAATAATAATGAATTATTACAAATATTTATTAATGTATAGCAAAATGTTAAATGTAATTATTCCCAAAATTCCTTGGTTTGTAAAAGTAAACTAATTTAAAGTTAAAGTAAACTTATTGCAATTCAATAAGTTATAAAAATAGAGAATTTTGGTGTAAATAAAAGGCATTAAATTGATATTTAAAATTTTATGTCATTTATTTACAACAAAATTGGTTGTAGTGGTGTTGTGAGTGATGCTGTAACCACATCAACCATCCATCAATGAGTTTTAGCTGGGAGAAAAGATTTAAATTGATCGTATGTGATTTTGGTTGTTTTAAGTTTTGTTTTAATTATTTAGTAAAAATTAAGTAATGGTAAAACATATTTTTAAGTTTCATTTATGAAAAATAAAACTTGCTGACTTATTATGACAGAGATAAATAAAATTGCAAATCTAGAACACATAAAAAAAGAAACTAATGGAAATTAAAAAATTATTTTCACCTTATATATAGATTATTATTAACTAAATAAGACCAGAAAAATATTTAAAAGGTGACATTTTTATTCTGTTTACACGATATAATTTTTTTCTAGTAATATTTATAACATTTTTCTGTAATTATTATGAAATAAATGTAAATTTTAATAAAAATCAGATTTGTATTGCCCCAGCAATAAAACCATCTAGTGGATTCTCCAATGAATGTAATTTATTTAAATGGGCATCTACTTATATAATTTATACAGAAGGAATAGCAAATGTGACTCTCTGAATATCACGTATATTCGAATCCCATGTTAAATACTGCATGTTAGGGATGTTTCAGCTTGTTCAGCTGATTATGATTCAGCAATGTTGATTTATTATTGAAATTCAATTTCCTATAAAATTTAAATCTGTCTTTTATTATCATTTCAGAACTTTTTTCACTGAATCTTCTTAATTTTTCAAAATGTCTACTATTTTGATATACTGATATTTATTTTCATACAGATATTTTGTTATTTATTCCAATGATTCTTTGATTTTTGATAAGATTCATTATGTTTTTCTCCATGGTGTACGTTTATAATAATAGCAATTTTCTTTTCCGCAAAAAGAAAAAAAATGCATTTAAAGTTTTATCTGCATTTATGCATTCATTTACTTCTTATATTAGTGAAGAAGAATTTCCAACAGCGACGTTTGAATTAATGACCGCAGAATTAGCAGAATGTGAATTAATATTTATAACATTTTAAATGCTGCTGGGAAATTAAGAGTTATTAGAGATGAAAGAATATCGAACATTGCAAATGCAGCACAGATCTACATCTATAACTTAATTTTTGAAAGTAATGCCAGAACCAGAATATCAGCAATCTCTGCACACAAAGAAGGTCTCTTATTAGTTAATTAAAATTGTTATTAGTTAATTAATTACTTATTAGTTAATTAAATTAGTTAATTCTGCGAATCTTTCTATCGTGAAGTTGAAAGATAACTCACTACGAATCAGTCTGCATCTTGCACACAATTATTGTGAACATCTCTAATATATTAAAGGTTAAATATCAAAGATCTGATAGTTTATCTTTAAAATATTATCTTTTTTATTTAAGTTCTATTAATAAAATTTCGAAATTAATCTAGCACTTAATGTATCATCATAGTAGTTAAATAACTTTTGATTTTACCTACTAATTTTGGTATGGCTGTCGATAATATAGAAAAAATCAGCATGTGGCTCACTAACATTATGCATACACACCCTCGATCACTACTATTATTATAAAGAAAATCAGTCATAAAAGTATTAAACTAAGTACTTTAAAATTTACTTGGGCGAAAAACAGAAATACATTGGTTAAAAATAAAGTGACAGGTTCGTTTGGCACTTTTTTTAAAGTAATTGATGTATCTTTTATAGACATTTCTTTTTAAAGAATTTTGGATTATAAAAAAGAGTAAACATTTTCTAATACACTTCGCCCTTTTTCTTTCAGGAATTAATCTTAAAGAGTGATGAATCACTTTCTGGATAGACTTTGTTTCAAAGAGCAAAAATCATTTTTATGTCTCTCGTAAAAAAATACTTTCTGCTTGTATAGAAAAATATCAATGAACAGAATACCACAAAATGATATAATTTAAATTCCATATCGAGGCTAACTTTAAATTTGTCTCAACAGACGACAGACTGATAATTAAACTTCTGCTTAACTTGAGCCATCGAAACAAGTCGAACATTTTATGGTAATCACCATCGTTACGATAAGTAGGCATATTTCTTAAATGGTAGAGAGTGTAGAAGATAATGCAAAAGTTTCAAATGCAACTGTCATTCATTTTTTTTTGGTTAACATCGGTGAGGCTTGTGTTACTGTTATATGTGTATGCCACCAATAACAAGAGGTCACTGCTTTTCGGAGATTTTTTAAGGGTCATAAGCCCTTATCTGTATGTCGTACGGACAAATACCAGAAATTCCTCCTTATTATTTTCAAAACCATATAGAGACCAACTTCAAATTTGTTTCAACAGACGACAGGACTAAAATTAAACTTCAGCTGAACTTGAACCTCTCAAGCATATCGATCATTTTATGATAAGCATCATCATTTGGATAAGTTGGCATATTTCTTAAATGGTAGAGAGGGAAGAAGATAATGTCTAAGTTTCAAATGCAGTTGTCATTCATTCATTTTTTTCTGTTGATTATCGAAGAAGCTTGTGTTCCTCCCATATATGGCAAGAGCAGGCCAATCAATGGGAGCGGGACGCTGCTTCCGGGAGGGATGTTAGGGGTGATAAACCCATATTTATATGTAGTACGAAACAATTCAGGAAATTCCTCCCTATCACTTCAAAACAGTAGTTGTTGAGACAGCAATAAAAAAATGCTATATTTGAATGTTTACAGCTAAATGCAATGTTAGACGTAATTGTTAATAAATTTTGCAACATATCAATTAAAGCATAGGATAATTGCTAAATTATACATTACTTTTATGTATAAAAGCTTCTTTTAGTTTTGAACGACATCTAGATAAAATTCCGTTTTTTCTTATTTAAGTTGTGTTTCATTGATTGTAAATTTTGTGAAGATAATAATAAAAACATAAATGTTTTCATTAAAATTAACTATAAAAATATTCGCATTAAAAAAGAAAAGTAAGTATTGATAATAAATAACAGGAACATAAAATTACAAAAATCATTAAACCGATTCTATTGAAAAGGAGGAAGCAAGCGCGTTGTTATCAATGTATTAATCGTGGGCTCTATTCTTGTATTCAGTATTTTTAAACCACTGCGATTCGCTGTGGAGATAGAACTGATAAACCTATAGGTAGAGTTTTTTTAAAAAACAAACTTGTGATCACGATAACTCGCGTGACCTAAATATGATGAAAGAAATGCAATTATTCTTATATTTGTTTTCTTCTTCAAGCTTTCACCACACTCTTTTTTTAAGCAACTACTCTCCTTCAAGTCTATGAATCTACTATAGCTCGCCATGATCATTCCGCTGCCATCTAGTTTGTGGTTTCGCCCATTTTGAGAATCACTGTTCTACATCGATTATCACTAAATGAAAAATTGTAATTTATCATCCAATCTAATTATCAATAAAATTAACTTCTACATTCAATTTTTTATACATGATTATAGTCTGGTTTCGAAATAATTAACGTTGTTTGTAGCTATCATTCATGTAACAATGGAACTGCAATTACTAATATTTTTTAGTATTTGCGGTGGCTGCTGGAAGTTTCTTAAATTATCTGTGAAATTTTGTTTTAATAAAAATTAGAAAAGTTTAATAACTTATTCAGCAATGAATGGAAGTTATAAAATAGCTATTTTGTCAAACAACATTTATACAGCTATTTTGTCAAACTCATGCATATCTAGAAAAAATAAAAATATGTAAGTTTTCTTCTTAAGTGAAAATATAAAAATCACGTAAAATTACTATGACATTTTATGGCAATATTTTCTTTAAAATTTCATTCTAGAAATAAATTGACTATTAATTTTTAAAATCTAACTTGTCTATATGCAGGGTGACTATAAAACCTGTCGTAAAAATGTAAAGTCAAGTAGAGGTGAATGCAATAAGTAATGAAACGTCACGCTAACACCTAAGATATGAACAATAAGTAGATGATAAAGAAATGATGGGCGATATGTGAACAATAAATAGGTCAGGTTATGTCCAAATGTCAAAAATAAATATATTAATGATGATTTACATTATGTGCTTGAAGGACGACTAGCAATAGTTATCAAAGATCTACAGCAATGGTGCATGGCGTACATTATAATAAGTAATATTGGCTTACATTAGCAAAAATGTCAGGATTGTCACGCACATTTCCTGCGTAACTGACAGTCAGGTCACTAGATTTTTATGTCACTCCAATTATATTTTCGTGGGTCATGCTCTATATTGTCCAAATAAGAAGAAATCCATGCATGTCAATCTTCTGATTCTGGTGACCAAGGAACAGGTCTAACCTATCCGATCGTAGGGTAATTTCTGACGTTTCTGCTGAACTGAGCTAGAGCTCCATTGTAGTGAATGCCCAGTGTGCGTACATCGGGAGAAACATCGAAAAAAGATATAGTAAGATAATTTGAAAAAAGATACTGTATGTGTAATCTAGAAATGTTCATGAGATGCTTTATATTTTTACTAATGAACGTCAATCCATATGCCGCCACAATAAATCTTAAGTCACTTTTGACGGCCGCTCTTCTGAGCATTTATTGTAAATCGTTTCATCATTAAAATGATAATTTCTTTTGACGTTATTTGAAAATTTCAATTACCAGTTGCCCATATCTTCTTTACGTGCTAGTGGGCTTTGTGCACACATATTCCATTATAAAATATACTTATTTTTTTCTCCCTTGACCTGCTTGTATACATTTTCGCCAATATTTTAGAAACCCTAACAATAGTTTAGACAGAAATTTTATAAATTGTGCTCTGAAAATCAACTATTTTACTTTATATATGGTTTTTATCAGCTACATCACGATTTCCTTTCTAAAAACATGCCAGTTTTTGGCCATTACTGTTTGAAAGGAACCATCTTTCCCTATTTTCAAAGCCAGCCATGTGGCAGTGGGATCTCCGTCTCCTTCGTCATCCTTGTCCAAACTGTCCGATTCTGTGTCAATCAAGCAACTTAGAGTAATCTTGGATAACACAGAGAGCTATTTCTTTTAAAACTATATTATTGAAGTCTCTAAGATGGAGTAGACTTATTTCAATATAATTTTTAGTTTTAGAAAAGAAGTACATATTTTTTCAATACATTTCCATGAGGAAGAAACCAGAATGCTTTTTATGGCATTCATTGATTGCTTTGGGCTCCAGAAACTATATTCAGAAGTCGATTCTACTAGTTTGGTTTCGATAATTTTCTTTAAATGAGTCGTTTTTTTTGAAAGTAGTATAAGTCCATTTTGCATTAAGTAGAAATATTTAAGTGATTGTATTTGAATGGTTTGAAAAGTATTGGTATGCGTTAATACACTCATTTTAAACGTTACGTTTTTTTTAAATATTAAATTGATTTAAGTTTATAATAGAATCGTTTTTAAAGTATTTGTTAAGATAAATTTATACATTTTATAACCTAAAATAGACTTACACCACTTTCAATGCCAACAAAATATGAATATCATATATTTGTGAAATATTAAATATGGAATTTCAATTAAATCAAATCAATTTTTTTAGAAATTATTATTTAATATATATAAAAAATTATTTCCGCATTTCTTCAGGTAATGCCATTTTAATTACTTTAATAATAACTTTATAAACTTAACTTTACGCAATATTAAATTTTTATCTTTATGAGAAAGTTTTGAAAATAGTCATAATGTATTGTAGCAATATAAAGTAACAGATCCATTATACGGATACACGATCATACCAAGGTTGTCATGTGACTTTTAACAATGAATCTACTTTTGTGAATGTCTATTGTAACAAAATGAGTTCAACACTATTTTCATTATATATATTTTGTAAAAGAATGAATTCTCTTTCACAACAAACTAGGTATTGAACATTTACACCGACCATGGTAATTCAACATCTGATCCTCATTCATTCTTCTAGCAAAGAGATCGTAAGCGTATGGATCTGAATACCGGATAATCGCATTGTTACCCCACCTACTGTTTCAAGAATAATTAATTTCCATTTAATATTTTTAATAAAATTTTTAATCTATTTGCAAAATAAACTCCATTTCAAAAAGTCAATTTTAAATTATACGTTAAAGAGATAGTTATGAAATGAATATAAAACACTTCGAAAGCGAAATGAATAATTATATAGTATTCTAATCAAAACAATAATATAAACAAATTATTTACTATCCATAAGTTGAAATCAACTATTTCCTATTACAACAAAAACTATATTATTTTTGAAATTCCCTACTATACATGAACATATACATTTCCTAAATCTCATAATCCTTAAACAGAACCCGATCTAAGTGGCAACTTGAGTGTTCGCTATTTGCAACTGACTCCATCATAAATATGCAGCAGCATCGTAATTAAATTTTTCCCGCGACAGTCCAATTTATGACACAACTCATCACGAGGCCGTTTGGACCTCCCTTGTGTGTTTAAACTGTAACTTATTATCTTAGAAAACGCAGATTAGTTAAGAATTCCTATTGAAGGGATGTGAAATTGGCATTCAAAAATCCTTTTATAAAAGCTCGATTTCTGTCCATGTTCCTTCGGATCAGATTTTACTGGTATTAGAACATTTTCAGTTTGTACGTATCGGTTAAGCTGGTCATTATTTATTTCGATATGTTTGCTGTCGTTCAATAAATTTCAAGCTTTATGTATAGTTTTATTGATTAATCTAGACGTATTTAGGCAAATTAGTGTATATATAGTGGAGTAGAGTATATATGCTCTTGCCAAGCACTATAATGCGTATTAAAGTACGGTGCATAAGATATTAAAGAAAGTAGGGGGTATGCTCATATGACCATGCTAGAATTGTCATGTGACTTTTAACAACGAATCCACTTTTCTGAAGAATTATTGTAAAAAAATGAACTCAGCAATATATTCATTGCATATATTTTATAAACGATTGAAAAATAATTCACAAGATAAGAGGTATTCAACATTGCCAACAACTATATGAATTCAGCATCTAATCTTCATCCAATCCGCTAGTTTGTAAACGTTTGGGACGGAATACCAGTTAATCACGTTGTTAGACCCTACCTAATATTTCTTCCCTACCTTTGAGCTGTTGAAACAACTAATTTCCGTTCAATATTTCTATTTAAATTTTAAATTCAGTTGCAAAATATAATTCCATTTCAAAAAGTTAATTATAAATAATACTTTTAAGTGATAATTACGTAATTGATCTAAAACATTTCTATGGCAGTAACAATATTTATACAACCTTATTACTAAAACAATAAAATAAATAAATTATTTACTTTCCTTAAACTGAAATCAACTATATTTCTAATACAACAAAAACTATATTATTTATGAAATCCTTTAGTATATATTAACACATACATTTTCTAAATCTCATAATCCTTAAATCAAACCCAATCTAAGTGGCAACTTGAGCGTTCGCGATTTGCAAATAAGTATATCATAAATATGCAGCAGCATCGTAATTAAATTCTTCGCTCGACAGTCCAATTTATGACACAACTCGTCACGAGGCCGTTTGGACCTCCGGTGTGTGTTTAAACTGTAATTTATTATCTCAGAAAAGCAGATTAGTTAAGGATTCATATTGAAGGGATTCGAAATTGGCTTTCAGAAATTCTTTTCTTGAAGCCTGATTTCCATTCATGTTTCTTCGGATCGGATTTTACTGGTAAGAGAACAACATCAGTTTGTACATAGATGTAAGCTGGTCTTTCCTTATTTTGATATGTTTGCTGTAGTTCAATAAATTTCAAGCTTTATATTTAGATTTATTGATTACATACATTTAGATTACATACACATACATTTAGATTACATACACATACATTTAGATTACACACACATACATTTAGATTACATACACATACATTTAGATTACATACACATACATTTAGATTTATTGATACATACATGTAGAAGGATTTAAGGAAATTATGAAATTATTAATAAGTTAATGTAGTCAATTTTACAATATAATTAAACAAAAATCATAAAAAATTAAAGTGTATTTTAGTTTATAAAATGCTATATAATGGTACTGAAATATTCGAAATGTATGAAGGGGAAATTAATATTATAGTTGGATTTTTTAATGTAATGTAGTGTATATTACGAAAAATTCCTGTATTCAACATTCACAACAATTCACGTGAATTCAAGATCTAATCTTCATTCAATCCTTCAGCAAAGAGATCAGGTCCGCTAGTTTGTAAGCGTGTGGTTCGGAATACTGGATCATGGCACTGTTAGACCCTGCTTACTGCACCAACAGTTTACAGAGCTAAAAAATAACTAATTTCCTTTTAATTTTTCTATTAAAATTTTAAAACCATTTACAAAATTAAATTTCATTTCAAAAAGTTAATTATAACAATACTTTAAGGTGATAGTTAAGTTATGAATCTAAAACATTTCGATGACAATAACCATATTTATACAATATTATTATTAAAACAATAATATAAACAAATTATTTACTATACCTAAGTTGAAATCAACTACTTCCTATTACAACAAAAACTATATTATTTATGAAATCTTCATTATACATGGACACATACGTTTCCTAAATCCCATAATCCTAAAACCAAGCCCAATCTAAGTGGCAACTTCAGTGTCCGCGAATTGCAAATAACTCCGTCATAAATATGCAGCAGCATCGTAATTAAATTCTTCCCGCGACAGTCCAATTTATGACACAACTCGTCACGATGCCGTTTGGACCTCCGGTGCGTGTTTAAACTGTCATTTATTGTCTTAGAGACGCAGATTAGTTAAGGATTCATATTGAAGGGATGCGAAATTGGCTTTCAGAAATCCTTTTCTAAGAACCTGATTTCCATACATGTTCCTTCCGATCAGATTTTACTGGTAAGAGAACAATATCAGTTCGTACATATAAGTAAACATATTCGTACATATAAGTAAACATATTCGTACATATAAGTCATTCCTTATTTCGATATGTTTACTGTAGTTCGACTACTACTGTATTTCAAGCTTTATGTTTAGTTTAATAGCTTAATCTAGACGTATTTAGGCAATTTATGAAAGTATTATATTTAATAACCAAATATAGTCAAGTTTACAATATAAGTAAACAAAAATTATAAGAAAAACGATTGATTAATTTAGTTTATAAAATAAAATTGATATTGAAATATATAAAATGCATGAATAAGAACTTAATAGTATATTTGGATTGTTTGATACAATTTATTACAAAAATCCTACATTTAATTATGTATAAATGATAATTGTTCATAATAGCGTCTAACGTACAAGGTTCTACGTCTAAGGTTCTTTTTAATTAGATATGTAAAATACAAATAAATACGTGAACATTTTGTTTCTTAAAATTGTATAGATATCATAAAATTAAATTAAGTAGAATTAATAAGTTTTTTTAAGAAAATTATCAGTTCGATGCTTTTTATGGACCAATTTCATTTTAAAATCACTGCAAATTAATACCAATAGAAATATGGTTCATTTCACAGTGATTAATCAAATTCCGACTACATGAATAAATGAAAACTAATAACAGGAAACAAATTATAGTATTGTCTTTTTAAATTCTGAAAGAGAATCCCACAAAATACGAACACGAATCTTTCTTTTCAATTTTAAATAACGGGAATGTCGTTTTTTAAGAATCAGTGAATTTTGAAATTTTTACTAGTCTTTGACAAACTATTGCAGATCAAAAAGGCAGATTAGCAGTAAAGCCTTTTGGCAATATAAACATAAAATGCAATTTTTGTAATCCAGTATTATCTGTAGCAAAGATAACAGTTACAATCTGCCGGATGCCTGTTTTCAAAAATTATCCCAATTTAAACTGCTGCTGATAACGAAGACGCCCCCAAAATAACGAAAAATATTCTTGCCATATTACCAGACATAGTCACTGAATGCAATTCTTTCGATACTGCACTAGACACCGATGAAGTCGTTATTTATCCAACACAGTTCCAAAACACACTTTATCATGTTGAACCACATCAACCTTTTCAGGATTGCCTTTAGTAGAATCTCGAATAATTTTCAATATAACTTCGATCCGCTAAAACTTTACAATGGCTTAAGGCTATGTGTAAGGAAGATGTTGAGCAATGTGATTGAAGCTACTATTGTAAAAGGAAAGAGAGAAACAATTTTTATCCGAGGAATACCACTCATTCTGACGGATCTTCTTTCTAACTTTAATAGATTGCAATTTCCAGCGAGACTTGTGTTCGCAAACAAGAGCAAATCCCAGGGGCAGTCCATTAAGTATCGCAGAAGTAATTTGAGATCGCTGTTTTTCTCTCATGGGCAATTTTATGTTGCTTGTACAAAGGTTGGTTCACCCAAGAATTTATTTATTCTTGCACTTAAAAATGAAACTGAAAATTCGCTTTATAATCAGGTTTGGAGTTAAATAAACATTATAATGAATTTCAATAATGTTTTATTTTATGATTTCTATACTGTTCATAGATTTTTAAATTGTTAGCTTTAAATTTACGTCAATTTTACACTATATTTATTATTCTGTTGATTATTTTCCTGTCTGCAAAGTACAGAAATAATAAATACTCGGATAAAGTTGAATAAGCAGTTAGTATGAAATAAACCGATTAACGTATATGAATGCTAATTAGCTTAAACTGCAAATAACTTTAATTTTGGCTCACCAAAACTTCGCTTTATATTCGTTACACCGTGAAATATTTTTAAACCAACAAATATACGACGATAACAGTAAATATACGAGTTTATGGAAAGCACTTTTTCAGATAGCAACAGTATTCAATATATGTGTACTCTTCGTATCTCAACCACATCTGATCAATATTTATCCAAACCCCCTCTTGTCAATGCCTTCTTGTTTAAAATATATTTATTTATTTGCAAACATGAATTTCTGAAGAGATTCTGATTATTAATGAGTTAATGATCATTAACCTGATTATTAATGAGTTTACGTAGATGAATATCGAATCATTGTCTAATTAAATTTCATTCCATTCGTGGCTCAGTGTTTTGAATGAGCGTTAGAATCAAAGAGATTTTCTAAAAACGGTGATTATTCGTATGTGCATTTCACATGAAAAGTAAGTCTGTTTTTTTCCATTAGAAACCCAAATGTGGTTCAGTTTCACCTTCAATTCTTTCCACCAGGCAATAAAAATTCCACGCCTCCACTTGATATATTATGTGGAACCTGAGATCTGATGTATAAAAATAATCAATATGTTAAGTTAAAGTTAAACTGAACACCATAAATAAATTGTCTTAAATGACTAATTTGAAGCTTTTAATTTATTTCAATATGAAGAAAACCAAAACTATTAGCAGTACTGAAATCAAATACAATTGCAATGCGATAAAAAAAATTAGTTTATAATTCAAAATATTAATAAATATTCGTTATTGTACTCTCTCTCTCTCTCTGTGAGATAAGGACCCATCTGGTCTTCCTACTACGAGACTTATTTATTTAGCTTGGTTCGGAACTTTCTCCGCTAACATAAATTCAATCATAAGTGCTGTCTACAAATTTTGAGAATATTTTTGAGAATTTTTTTATACCCGTTTCATTTAGAAACTAAATCCTATGTTTTAATGGAATGCTGTCTTACTGAAACGTCATTGAAAATAATTGAATTAAATACTGAGATAAAAATAAAAATATTAATTATTTTTATATAATTCCTTTTATGAGAATTCGTTCTATTTAGTAATGAACATTTTCACATTTGTTTTTATGTCGAAAGTATAAATCTGATTTATTTCTTTATTTATTTTCCTATAAACTAAAACCTTAAATATTTTCCATAAATTAAGTCGCTCTTAAATATGATAGTAAGGCCTGTATAATAATAATCGCTGCACTTGTATATAGTTTTAGATACAAATATAATGCACCCTAATAAATTTTTTTTAACCAACGAAATTAATATTACTGAAATAATTGAAATTTTTATTCTTTTAAAAATAATGTTTAATGAAAAAAATTGTTTAATTTTCATTAAAAAGAAGAAAAGGAATTTTTGAATTACTGTATATCTAAGAACCAATAAATTAATTTAAAGATTTATTTTAAGGTTTCATATTGATTCATATTCAAACTTGACTACTATGCACAGTTATCGGTAGTAAAATTTTCTAAATTATAGGAAACTAAAATGGCTGATGACTGAGATGTCAAGGGAATAAAATTGGTAATCAATCGCCCATTAATCATATTTGTTTCTAAATGAGATTATTTGACCTCCAAGGTCTACTTTGACATTTATGATAATGCATCGTTTTATAGATTTATTCTAATTTCTTAATTTTGAATAAATAAAGTTTCAAGCAGAGTATTAAGAGGGACTGGAGCGTTTACCAATAAAGCTTTATATTGATAGTGCATTTCCGGTTATTATTACCATGCAGTAATGCTTTTCCAGTTACAACAGTAAACTTTTTATATTCGTTCATCAATTAAAACACATTTATTTAAATTCTAAATATAAATATAATTATTTGTCCCTTTTATGGTCCATAACTCGAATAGTTAAAAAGACAATTAAAACAACAATAAGAAATCAAGTTGAAAAACATTCCGTTAAATCTCTTCATATTCATTTCAGTATTTCAATTTACAGTAGGAAATTTAATTATTTTTCGTTCCTCAAACATTTAATCTCCTACAAACTTTCATACATAAATGCAACTTCATAAAGCTAGACCAACTCCATAATAAAGAGATCTCGTTAACAAAGTCCTATAAAAAGAATGGCAGAAGACTTTTTGAAATCATTTCTAGAAAGTGTTTGCGAATTCTGCACTTTCGCCATTAACGTCATTTACCTAACATTGGGTTCCTTTGTTCCATATAAAGGGTAGAAAGTGAGTGCCACTGGAGCGTTTCTACTGTTGCATTATACACATGATAAATACACGACTCCGTTGACCTTAAGACGTGAAGACATTTTAAAAGCATTTGAGACTTAGAGAAGTCCACTTGTGAGAATTTCTTTTTAGCGATAAATCTTTTTTGGAATGACATGATTAAAATGTCAACTCATTGAGAAATTACGAATGAAAATGACTTTTATTTCTTTATGAAGATTTGGTATGTAATTTATTTGTCATTTAAAGAATCGTGTTTTTTATTAAAGTATATTTCTGGTTGAAATTTTCTCCCTTACCTTGTCTTTCGTTATTCGTCACTTTATAAATTCAGGCAGTACAAGAATCTGATTCCCAGGATGCACTACAGAGAGGTTGATATGTTTCCCTTCTATGAAGGAGTAAAGCTGGGTAATTGAGTAAATATTGGAATTATTCTTGGTAATTATTGGATCAAGAGTAATGGTTTCATAGAAATTATTGGATCGAGAGTAATGGTTTCATAGAAATTATTGGATCAAGAGTAATGGTTTCATAGAAATTATTGGATCAAGAGTAATGGTTTCATAGAAATTATTGGATCGAGAGTAATGGTTTCATTGAAATTATTGGATCAAGAGTAATGCCTTTCATATAAATATTGGATGAGGAATAATTTATATCAAGGTAATAACGGGAGGGCGACTAATGTCTTTCAAAATAATTGTGGGAGGAGGAGGAATAATTCCTGTCAGAGCAATTATGGGAGGAGGTGTACTGTCTTTTAGAAGGACTTTCATAGATAACGGTCCCACATTTTTAATGTTATTGGCCAATATCTATACAATTTCAGCAAAGTAATCCGACTATAGATGTAAAACATTCTGACATAATATCATCAATACTTTACATTTTTTTTTTCAAGCAGCAATAGTAGCGAATGTCTTCAGTGTGAATAGTAGTCAGAAATCATTATAATTTGGTCACGAAGGGGGGGACAGCAGAAATATTGTTGGTAATGCCGTAATTATTGTAATTATTCTCGGTATTTATTAGATAATAAGTAGTTATTGGATAATAAGTAATTTTTCAAATTATATGGTTTTAAATCTCTATTGATTTTACAAATTTCAACTGTTATGATTATTATTTTAGATGAAAAATCTAAATATTTCTCCAATTGTGTTGAAGATTAAAACATAATTATTTAAACAGTGAAATTGTTTTTTAATCATTCATATAAAATTGAAATAGAATTCCTTCTTTTTGACAGTCAACGCTTTTATTTACCATATAATTCCAATGTCAGATTTCTGACCATAAAAATGAAGTAAACTTTTTCGTAACAAAATGTTTGGAAAATTTATTCGATAATAGAAAGAAAGGCATCAACAATAAGTGAAAAATATATGTGTGACTAACATTAGATATATACTTTTTAATAATATTATTTTTAAATTTAAGAAAAAAATTTCTCATTATAAATTACAAATATTATTAAAAATATATGATATTTTTAGTGATGTCCCGATTCAACTGAAGAAATTACAACTGTTTTCGGCACTGAATGCTTAACAAATTAAAACTGATCCATTTCTAAACTGTTAATTAATTGAAAAAAAAAATTTCTACCAAAAGCATTTTCCTTTCCAAAAGGAATAAATAATTAATAGAATATAGAAATGGGAAATATTTTTATTTGGAAAATAACATTAATAAATGCATATTTTATGACTAATTTTTGTTTTATAAAATCGTAGTCTGTATGTAGATTTCTGTTTTTATTGAATTTCACAAAAGCTTAAGCAATAACAATAAAAGTGACTAGACAGTATAATGATGAAAGCTAAGGATTATTTCATTTTGTTAAAAAAAAAAAAAAAAACTAGAAAAAAAAATAATTTTCGTATTTTTATTGTCATTTAAAAGTGAAATATACTTTCACTTCGCAAACAAAGGATTCGCTTTTTTTTTCTTTGCCCTGAAGTCAAATAATTCAAAATGCAATCATTATAATCTTCTCAATGTTCTGCTAAAAAAAGTGGAGTACATTAGTTTTAGAAACACTAACAAATATATATTGTTAAAATGTTTTGATGATATTATTCAAATTGTAAAGTGCTCTGAAATATAAAGTATTCATTTATATGCTTTCTGTTAATATTAAAAAATTTTTTACAGAAAGTAGGAAGTATAAATACTAATGAGTTGAAATCTTAGAGATATGAATGAATAAATCATTAAAATTTTATTCTTTATTAGATGAATCTTAATTTTAAATCTATATACATTGGGCCACAAAATTGAGTATACACCTTAGAAACTTAGAGACTTTTTGCAATTACAAATTAAATATTGCTTTAAGATGATTGAATTTTTTTCCTTATATACTTTAGTCTATGCTTTACCGTACTATACTTATAAAATGGTTACGTTTATTTATTTTTTACGAAAAAAAATAAAAGATCTGAGACGAGAGGAGAAACAACACCACAATAATAAGTATACACCTTTATTAATTTCCTTTTAACATACAAATTAATATTTTGTTGCATAACCTTTTGCTTGAATTACAGCTTGTAATCTTCTGGACATAGATTCTAATAGTGTTTTAGTGGTTTCAACATAATTTTCAGTCCATTCTTCTCTCAGAACCTTCTTGAGAACTTCCTTGCTTGTGATTTCGTGCTCATGTACAACTTTCTCTAATTGCGACCACAAATTTTCGATGACGTTTAGGTCTGGAGACTGGGTTGGAGTGTGCAATTGCTTCTTGCAATGATACAGCAAGTATAACTGCACAATCTTCGCTGTATGCTTGGGGTCGTTGCCCTGCTGGAATATGAAGCTTGACCCAAGCCCCAACTTACAGGCACTTTTTTTCAAGTTATCATTTAAAATCCCCAAATATACATGTTTGTCCATAATACCATCAATAAAAGCAAGCTGTCCAACTCCTCCAGCCGACATACAACCCCAAACGAGGACAGATCCACCTCCGAACTTGACTGTCTTAATGGTGTTTTTATGTGCCAG
Organism: Caerostris darwini; assembly: GCA_021605075.1. Classification (NCBI taxonomy): domain Eukaryota; kingdom Metazoa; phylum Arthropoda; class Arachnida; order Araneae; family Araneidae; genus Caerostris; species Caerostris darwini. The sequence continues at coordinate 839,678 of BPLQ01013462.1, read as the reverse complement.
TGCTTTCCCAGCTTCTCTCCATATTTTAAATCATCCATCGCTTCCGTAAAGATTAAACTTACTTTCATCAGAAAATATTACAGTGTTCCAGAAAGAAATAGGCTTTAAACGATGTTCTTTGGCGAAAATCACTCTCTTTTGTCTATTCACATACTTGATGAGTGGCTTTCGTATTGGTGTACGGCCATGAAACCCATATTGGTGAAAGGTACGTCGAATTGTTTCAACTGAGATCTTTTTTCCGATTGTAGAGGACATCGATAAAGCTAGTTTAGAGGCACTCACCCTCGGATCTTTCTTTACTAAGTGAATGATCTTCCTCTTCGCTGTAGTACTCAGTATTTCTTTACGTCCTCTTCCAGGAATATTGGCCACAGATCCAGTTTTTTTATACTTCTGTAGTATTTTTTGGAAACAACCATGAGTTACACCAATCAACGAAGTGATTTCTCGAAGATATTTGCCCTCTTTCGATCATTTTACAACCAATAAACGCTCAGATTCAGTAGTTTCTCTACGATAACTCATTTTACGATTTTTAATGAGAAAAAATACTATTTAAAAGCGTTGAAGTGCAATAGCACGTGTTATAAGCAGCAGCTACTCCTGAAACTCTTTAAATAAAATTTGAAATTAAAAAAAGTGGTGGCATAATTTACAAATATAAGAAGTGTATACTCAATTTTGTGGCATGGTTTTTTATCTTTTCTTCGAATCGCTTAACTTTTTCGTAATAAATAAGTTAACTATAGAATTGCGTTATTATAGGAGGGTAAAGCAGAGGTTAAAGTATCTAGGATAAAAAAATTTATCTATTTAAATCAATATTTAATTTGTAATTGGAAGAAGTCTAAAAGTTTTAGAGGTGTATACTCAATTTTGTGGCCCACTGTATAACAAACGTTAGTATTATGTTTGATGCATTATAGAGAAAGAAAATAGAGGACATTTCAATCTGACAATTTTTCAAAGGAATAATGGCTCATGTTTGTGTATGCATATTATAATATCAATATTTAAACCCTGGCCTCTGGTGATAGTGAAAATCGTTAAAGTATCAGTCTATAATCTAATTCGCAGTTTGAACATTGCAGTTTGAACTCGAAAAACAATCTCCGTAGACTCCACTAATGAGAAATAGAGTGTAAGTGTTACTCTGCAGGTCATAAATCTTTTCAAACGACGCAAAAAATCGACTTAGTAGAGCAGTTCTTTTTATCTATTTCGATACCCAAGGGAAATAACATGTCTTTCGAGTTCCGTTCAGATTGTTGTGAAACGGTTTTTCATGCAGTGTTCAGAAATTCCATTTGTAAATTTGTGCTCTATTATAAGGGGATTTTGAATCAACAGGCCGAAATTAAACTTACTAATTCCTCTCAGAAACTACAAACGAAGCCTGCCACATCTCTAGTCGGCCTAGCTCAATTTAAAGCCGCATCCAATTTGAAATATTTGGTTGGACGTTCGTCTGAGCCCATGCGTTAGAGTTTGAACTGGAAAAAACAAACTCCGATAGTATCCCCTACGAATGTGACTCCAGCTGTCTTCGGAAAGATCGTAAATTCTTTTGATTTGGAGCCAAAACTCCATACCATGCAGTTATTTCCCTTCCGTATGTCTACAAACGAGGCCGCATATATTTCGATTTGCATCCAAATTGCAACAAAACAATTTTTTTCTATTAATTTATATACGGCTTAGTGTGCATCGGTATTCTTCCTCTCTTTGTGCGTTCCAATTTTCATAAATCAGCACTTGTCACCATTCTTTAACGACAGTCAATTAGCCTCGTAGGATTCTTCCATTTCCAGAGCCAAAATAAATTGGTTACGATAATATTTCTCCTGGTATTTGCGTAAAAAACCAAATTAATTCTTGTCGAAGCTTTAACTAAGCAGGCTATGGATTTTCAATGCACAACCCCATGCATTATTGCACAACAACCACGTTCAAAACAACTTCCTTTGAAGTTTTAAATCACCTCTTATCTCAAAAGTTGATTAAGATTTAATAGTTGATTTCAAAGTCGTGCCCTTAAATAATAGGATCCTTTACTTGAATATATACACTCATGTCCATAAATTAAGCATAATGAAGTTCAGGCAAAGAAAGAGACAGAAGCTAAACAAATTTGACTTATTTGTAAAGTCTATTTATTAAACAAAAGGTGAAGAGCAAAAAAGATACTGCATGGTTGACATAATTAATAAAGATTGCCATTTTTACTCCCTGGAGCAAATTTCAAAAAAGAACCTATTTACAAAAAACAGTATAACATGGTTAGTATGATGGTTAATATGGAGTATGTCTCCCGGACGATGCAATATAGGCCTTACAACGCCTAGGCAGGCTGAGTATCAAATTATCAATCTGATCTTGGACGCCGCAGGCGTGCCCCTGACCCCATCACACAAGGTGACGCTACAGTGGTTTTAGTACACACCTGCGGAAAGGGAGGATTGTAGCCACCAATGGCCGTGACGGCTTTGCACAGCCGGATGCCTTGTTAGCAATTCATCACTAGGAGTTACCGATTTGGTTGGGTCCCGGTTGATACTAACCAACCGAGCTTTCCAAACCAATACGTGAGGAGCCTGCGCAGGCTCTTGTTTTTGGCTTATAATTACACCACTCATCAAGGAATGCCCTCCGAAGTTCCGTTTGACAGGTGGGAGGGGATTGACGGGCTGCAATTCGTCGGCCAAGCATATCCCACACATGCTCTATTGGATTCAAGTCCGGTGTGTATGCTGGCACATCCATACGGGTGATATCCTCCAATTGAAGGCATTCGTCTACAATGTTTGCACGGTGAGGACGGGCGTTGTCTTCCATAAACAGAAATTCAGCACCCATGGTGCCCCGAAACAAACGTACATGTTGTTCCAGAATGACATCCCGATAGATGTGGCCTGTCATCGTTACACTCTGAACATGCAGGTCAGTTCTGAAACCAAGAATAATTCCTCCCTAAACGAGCCATCCTGCACCACCGTAACGGTGTCGTTCAATAGTGTTCTCTTGGTGGTATCGGGTACCTGGCGCTCTCTATATGAAATGTCGTAGGCCTGTCAGATGTGTTCCACTTACCGCAACTCACTGTCGCCTGCGATTAACCTGAAGTAGAGAGCATGCATTGTGGACACCGCAACAGTGGTCTGGTGTGATGTTTTCCTACGAGTCCAGGTTTAGTTTGCAGTCTGATTCTCGCCGGACTTTCATATGGAGAGCGCCAGGTACCCGTTACCACCAAGAGAACACCATTGAAAGACACCGTTACGGTGGTGCAGGATGGCTCGTTTGGTGAGGAATTATTCTTGGTTCCAGAACTGAACTGCATGTTCAGAGTGTAATGATGACAAGCCACATCTATCGGGATGTCATTCTGGAACAACATGTACGTTTGTTTCGGGGCGCCATGGGTGCTGAATTTCTGTTTATGGATGACAACGCCCGTCCTCACCGTGCAAACATTGTAGACGAATGCCTTCAATTGGAGGATATCACCCGTATGGATGTGCCAGCATACACACCGGACTTGAATCCAATAGAGCATGTGTGGGATATGCTTGGCCGACGAATTGCAGCCCGTCAATCCCCTCCCACCTGTCAAACGGAACTTCGGAGGGCATTCCTTGATGAGTGGTGTAATTATAAGCCAAAAACAAGAGCCTGCGCAGGCTCCTCACGTATTGGTTTGGAAAGCTCGGTTGGTTAGTATCAACCGGGACCCAACCAAATCGGTAACTCCTAGTGATGAATTGCTAACAAGGCATCCGGCTGTGCAAAGCCGTCACGGCCATTGGTGGCTACAATCCTCCCTTTCCGCAGGTGTGTACTAAAACCACTGTAGCGTCACCTTGTGTGATGGGGTCAGGGGCACGCCTGCGGCGTCCAAGATCAGATTGATAATTTGATACTCAGCCTGCCTAGGCGTTGTAAGGCCTGTAATGCATCGTCTGGGAGACATACTCCATATTAAGCATCATACTAACCATGTTATACTGTTTTTTGTAAATAGGTTCTTTTTTTAAATTTGCTGCAGGGAGTAAAAATCGCAATTTTTATTAATTATGTCAAACATATAGCATCTTTTTTGCTCTTTACCTTTTGTTTAATAAATAGACTTTACAAATAAGTCAAATTTGTTTTGATTCTGTCTCTTTCTTTGCCTGAACTTCATTATCCTTAATTTATGGACATGAGTGTATGTATATATAGCTCGGACTTAAATATACTAAAGGTGTAAATAAGATATATGAAATTATAAAATTTTGGCGATGGCTCAGATTAATACATTTGTACATGAGATGCAAATATAAGTTGTGAGTTTTATATACTCTGGATATCATCATTTAGACGCTAGAGGACTTTACACTTAGTTAGAATATTGTATACGCTATACGATGATACCGCACGTATTCTTGCTAATATAAGTTAGACTCATCAAAAATTCGTGTCTATTATTATTTTTTAATTATTATCTTAAGACTTTGATCGCCATTGGCTATAGGCTGAAAACTAATCTAATACAATAGGTGGAACATAAATGAATAGGGTTTCTAAACTTTTTGTAGGTTGTTCTTTTAATTTTTAATGTTTTAATCATCCCTCTTATTTACATTAAGTGCCCCCCCTTCCCCCTTAAGCTCTAACCTCCCAAAAAAAATATTTCACAAGATGCAACTATTACTTCCTTCTTGAATTTTCACTGTCCCTTAAAGGACTGTACTGTCCCCTTTTGAAACCAATCTATAAAATTTAACCAATCCAATTGCAGCCAATTAATTGCTAAACCTTAAAGCAAGTTGAATGTTATGTTAATTGAGTGAATTCTAAAGATCTTTTAAATGTCATTTTAAAACATTTAAGAAATAAAAACTAAAGTTAGATAAAAAAAAACTACCAAAGCATATAAAATCAAATCTCGTTATCAAATACTGCAAAGAATTAAGAAAATTCAATTTATAGTTGAACAAGTTCAGTGAAAGTATGTGTTCACTGCCCTCTCTCAATGTAAATAAGGGTCCGTCTGGTCTTCCTTCCACGAGAATATTTATTTACTGCTTTTGTTGAGCTTCGGACTTTCATGCGAGAAGATAAATTCAATCAACAAAATATACTGTCTACCAAGTTTACAAAGCAGTTTGCTTTATAATTGTTTTAGTAAGCAAATGAGATCCCTATTTGAAAGGAATTCAATTTACAGGAGTTTTTAATTAAACTATTGAATAGAACCAGGAAATGTTAAGAATATTCCATATTTTAATCGTTTTCGTCAATTCTATCCTAAATTGTATTGATTTCGTCTATTATATTCTAAATTTTATTGATTTCGTCGATGTCTGCTGAATTTAATAAAAATAATTTGTTTTAAAATGCATATCCATTTCTTTCATAACTCGTACTATCAAATTTCTTGAAATAAATTCCTTATCCTTAGAAATGTATTTGAAAGCAAACGAAATATTGCACAAATAAGAAGTTATTTATTTCACATCAAAATATTAATAGCATTTAAGAAAAGGACTTGAATTTTTTTAAAATTTAATGTAAGCTTTCCATTTAAAAATGGTTCTGTTTTGATTATAAAGCCAGAAAGAATATTTATTTGACATAAATTATTAAATAGGAACTATTTAAAAATTTATTTGCAAGGTTTAAAATTTTTTTAGTTTTATGCCTTTATTTCTATGAAAGACAAGAATAATATCACTCGAAATTAAAGAATTTTACTGCACTAAATGTTTTCCTTACTTTACTATAAGTACTGCTTAAATTGCTGTAATTTTCTTAGCTTTCAATCCTAATAATTAATGATTATTAGTATCGGGTTTATATATTTACTAAATCAAAATGTGAATAAAATTTTTTTGAAAACATGCCATTTCTTATAATTAAAGTGTAGGCAAAAAAATCTCAAATTTTTATGTTTTTCCCCAGTTACTTAATCTTTTAGGTTTGTTAAGTATAAAAAAAGCTTTTTAATTTTTTATGAAAAATATTACAGCTTCATAATTTTTTAAAGCTTTTTACTTTGAAGGTAATCGTTTAAAAGTACTTTACAAATTGTAACAATGATGATATATTATTTACATAAGAAAAAAAACCGAAAAGATCTCGACAAAAAAAATTAATTTCTAAGGAAGGTTTAATTCCATTATATATATATATATAAACTGTAAATTTATCATTCAAAATAACTTCATGTTGTTGAATATAGTAAGAAATGCTTGAAAAACTAGTAATTTTTATATATTAATTCTATAAGTTATAAATATATATATATTTATTTTTATTATTTGTTTAATAAATTACTACTAAATTACGATACGAAAACGTGATTTGCTTATGATTAAATCCATTGTAAAAAAAATTGATAAATATATTGTTTAGAATCATTAAGAAGCAAAAAGGTTTTGGTTTGATCTGCAATTCTAAATGACTTAATTGTCAATAATTTAATAAATCACATCTTATAATCAGGAAAATAACAGAAAATGAGATTTATGTTCATCGCTATTAAATTATGTTTATCATGAGGCTAAAAATAATGCATAACTTTATTTCACATTAGTATAATTCAAAAGACTAATTTTATGAAGGCATTCCTTAAATTATCAAATTCCTTAATTCCTCCAGGCATTCCTTAAATTATTCCTTTTGCTATATATCTCAATTTAACAAGAAATTCATTATATGGAATTCAAGAATTAAGGGAATTGCCATGAAATAGTATTCTTATAATTTTTGTTCTGTAATATGATTTATATTTGAAGAAAATGTTTTCACTAATACAACTTTTCTACAACGAAATTTGAAACTTAAAAAAAAGTAAATGAATGTGCAAGCAGATAATAACTTTAAAAATTTTCCAGCATCTCATTTAATATTTTTTAATTAAATTTAACTCACACTGCATCTGCGTATAACCTATTATGTTTCGAAAATCATGTTAATGTTTGTTGTTTCTTATCCCACTTGGCTGGCCAAGCCCACGATTCCATACGTACTCATGATTGAAGGGGAAGGAAGCAGCTTCTGTTGTGATGGAGCACCCGTAGGTAGAAGTCTGACTTTGGCTCCGTGACGCTCTACGGTCATAGGAGGCCGTAGAGCGCTCAATCACTACAAACCACTACAAACATCCATGGTACCGCCGGGATTCGAACCCGAAACCTGTGGGGCATCGAGCGCCAGAGCGCTGGACACTCGGCCATTCAGGTCCCAAGTTTGTGAATGCCAACGGCACGCGGTGTTCCGTGGCATGGGGGTCACCCACCCAATTACTGACCGCGCCCAATGATGCTTGACTTCGGTGATCTAACGAGAACCGGTATATTCAGCATGGTACGGCCGTTGGCTTTTCATGTTAGTTAAACATTGAATATATATATTGACTGTCCTCACGATTATTTTTTGTTATGGAGCTTATATGGATTAAAAATAACTAAATATCCACAATTATTGATTTTTTTCTTAAAGAATTCATTTTTTTTATTGATTTTCAGATGGGAGTAATGTTTACTGAAAATAAAAATAAAAATGTTTTTCATTGCATATATTTTATCTGGTTAAAATTCATTTTAAAATAACAGAAAGTCATTTGGGTAGTAGAGAGTTTTTGCATACCGTACGTTAGTTACCGTAGGACGTCCGTTAGCTTTTTATCCCTAGCGCGCATGCTCATAGGAAACTGAGCATGCGCGCTAGGGATAAAAAGCTAACGGACGTCCTACGGTAACTAACGTACGGTATGCAAAAACTCTCTAATGGTGGAGAATCAAGCTTTAACTTACCTTAATATGAAATCGTTAGCTCAGCAATTGTCTCTTTTTAGAGGAAATATTCCCCTGCATTTACTTGTATATATATATAGAGAGAGAGATAGATATATATAGAGAGAGATAGATAGATTGCTGTTGTTGTTTCTTATCCCACTTGGCTGGCCAAGCCCACGAGTCCACACGTACTTATGATTGAAGGGGAAGGAAGCAGCTTCTGTTGGGATGGAGCACCCGTAGGTAGAAGCCTGACTTTTGCTCCGTGACGCTCTTACAGTCATAGGAGACGGAACCTACGGCTTAAAGTGGATTCCGAACCACTACCAAACATCCATGGCACCGCCGGGATTCGAACCCGAAACCTGTGGCACCGAGTGCCAGAGCGCTAGACACTCGGCCATTCAGGTCCCAAATTTGCCAACGGCACGCTGTGTTCCCAGGTGGTCACCCACCCAAGTACTGACCGCGCCCAATGACGCTTAACTTCGGTGATCTAACGAGAACCGGTATATTCAGTATGGTACGGCCGTTGGCTTGATAGATAGATAGATAGATAGATACATATATACAGGGTTATTATAATTAAAATTCCACTTTCAAAATGCTGTAAAAAAAACACTCTTCAAAATGAGTTCAAATTTGAGCTAAAAATACTTGAAAAAGTAGGAAACGGTACGACATCAAAAACAGTTCCAAACTGTATTAATATATGGCGCTGTAAGTGGCATAAAAAAAGTGAATTTGCTGCCAGTGATATTTTGAATCGAAATGACAACGTATTTGGCATGAGCATGGCGTATTTGGCAACGTATTGCATATTAAACCAACTTCAGTGTTCAATGTGCTTGATTGTTTCGGCTTATTATCATTATTATTAATTTCAAGTCATTCAGCAGTCGTAACACTATTAGAGGAAAGCCAAGCACAAGTGCAAGGTCATATCAAATTGAATAGGAAAAATCGGTGGAATTTTTTGATGCTCTACCGTTTCCTCCTTCTTCAAATATCTTCAGTTCAAATTTGAAAATGGGATTTTAACTATAATCACCCTGTTAATTTTAGTGAAGATAACATTACGCAGTCCAATACCTCACCTTCTCAAGATAATGAAACTCTTGAAGAATGTATGGTATGTTCCGATATGAAAAGGGACACATTGTTTTTGCCATGCGGTCACATTGCTACTTGTTCTTTATGTTCTCCAAGAGTCAAAAAGTGCCTTATGTGTAAAGAACCAGTTTCATCTAGACTTAAGGTAAGCCAATTGCATTTAATTCATAAATTAGAATTAAATTTTATTTAGATTTTACTAGTTTTTCATACTTTATGAGCTTAGAATTAAACATGCACTATTTATAACAAATTTGATCATTGCTAAGTTTATAAATTTTTATATGCCGCCTATATTAATTTTAAGAGGACTAAAAATAGTTTTTCGTGTATAATTCAATGCTTAACTGTGTTATAAATTTTACTTAATTTTGTTGATGATTTTTTATAAATATTTTGTTTATTTTTATTTAGATTGAAGAATGCGTGGTTTGCTCAGATAAAAGAGCTTCGGTCCTTTTTAAGCCCTGTGGTCATATGTGTGCATGTGATGGTAATATTTGTATTGTATTATGACACAATTTAAGATTACATAATTGCAAAATGTTGAAATATTATAAATGAGTTACTGTGTATTTAAAATCAAACTATATATAATCTGCATTTTTGTGTGCTTTTTTATGTTTTGACTTCTTAACCCTAACCGTATCATACGTGGTTACACTATTGGAGAATTGTTGCGTTTTCATATTCTTTAAAAACATTTCAATACAGTTAAAACACAAAGAATCAATCTGATATCTCCATTGCTTAGAAAGTTGAAAATCGCAAGTAAAATGGATATTACATTCTTCAGATTCTTTCTTCGAATATTACATTCTTCACGTTCTTCCATCGAATTAATTTCAGCACTTCAGATAAGCACCCTGATCTAATTATTTTCCCTTCGCCAGCCTTTCAACCATCTAATACCTCGCACGTTATTTCATAAGGGGAAAGCAACTCCGTAATGACGTGATCCCATTAACACAGCCCTATAAAAGGAAGGGGATGTGTGATGTTCGAATTCATTGCAGGAAACTATTTTCTGACCCTGTTCTTCCACCATCGACGCCACTTACCCTCTTAGGTACCCCTGTTTAGTATAAAAGGTAGTAAGTTAGTGCCCCTAGAGCGTTTTTACAGTTGCTTTATCACCATAATATACGCAGGACTTCCTTGACCTTAGGACGTAATGATTTTTCCAAAGCATTCAAGACACTGGAACGTCCACTTGTAGAGAATCGGTAAGAATTCGGTTTGGTGATAAATTCTTCTGGGTGCGAAGTGAGAGGACATTACTGAACTATTTAAGCAGCTGTGAATAAAAATGGGTTTATTTCTGAAGGAAGTTTTTGAACTGAATTTTATTTAAAATATTCACATGCAATTTTCTAAATATTAGAAACTTTACTTTTGATAACATTTTACTATATACAGACCGAACGAAAAGACTAAATATTAGATTGATTACACGTGATTTAAAATGTAGGTGGTTAAAAATTATAAAAATGAACCTTCAATATATTATTGACTTTATTCTTTTAATTTTATATCTTTATCAAAAAAAATATAACAGAAAAAAAATCAATTTTGTTTTTCGCAGTAGTAACCGAATGATAAATTGATTTCGAATTTTCGATAATCAAACAGTTGCGACTTTTCTACTGGTTAATGTTTATAAATGAAATATTGATCACTTATATTTGTTAAACAAAAACTAAATTAGGCATTTTAATCTATTTAGCAATACCTTACAATTATTTTTATGGATACAATAGAAATTTAATAAACTATCTAATTTTGCAGTTTTTCGTTGTTCATCAAATAGATTTTAACGTATTTTTGTGTTAATTGGCAAAATGGTTACTAAAATAAAAATTAAACACATTGCATTCTTTGAAAATTATGTGAAGTTTTTACTCGAAAAAGTAAGGTGCTTACTTAAAATCTGAAAAATCAATGTATTCTTTTGGATTTAATTGTCTTGCAGTGCATGGTCAGCTCTTAAAAATAAATTATCTTGCAATTTATAAAAACTAACAAACTAAACTAGGACGTCAGCGAATACATACATTCACCAGTTTTCGATTAGTGAATGAACATTATAAAAATAAAAAAATAAAAATATTTTCATGTCGCCGTTTCCAATAATTAATTTATTTAAATAAATTGCTTTTAAAGAAAATATTTTATCGATTAAAATATCCTCATAAATTCCTCTTCAAAAATTAATGGATTACATTACTAATTACCTTGTGAGAAACTTACTTGTCATAAATCGATAAATCTATTTTCTGATTATTTATTATTTTTCTTTATTTCAAACTAAACTAATATGATGTCCAAAAAAAAAAAAAAAAAAAAAAAGTAAACCAAAAGTAAAAGACAAAATTTTAAATTCAATTTAATGATCATTCATTTTACAAAAAAACTTAAAATGAATATCTTATAACTGAAAATAACCGTTTTTCCTGAAACTATGCAATAGTGTTATAAAATACGGACTGAAGAACTGCACGGCAACAAAATGTGAGAAAAGTGTAAATGAAGTATAAAAATTCTCCAGACCTTTTCTGAAATTCTTTTAGTGTAAAAAAATTTACGCAGTTGACGTGCTACGTCGAGAATATTAATATGTTCTGTTCTCCCCTTTGCCACGTCCTACAAATGTTTCACTTCACTGCTCGTTTTTCTCTTTGTTCTTTGCAGATGAAATGTCTCAACGTCTTACCTTGAAGAAATGGTGTTTTCGCCAACAGGCATTCTTTTTGAAAGTTATCTGTACTGAACAATGATTTTTAGTAATACAACAGACAATCCGGTGGTTCTTTAAGATGTACAAAATTGTTATTTCTTGGTTTTTAAACAATCTCAAAAATTGCCAAACTTGTGGTACATTGGTAACTTTCGCAAGAGACCTTGTAGTAACAGGAACGATGGTGATTGTGAAAATTCATATAAGTGGCTCCTACTGACAGTCAAATTGCTTGGGTGAGGTTTCAGGGTTTTCTCCTTTACGATAGCAAATGGGGACCAGTTTACCCCTAAAAATTATTCTAAAATTCAATGCTAGGTATCATGAAACAAATACAAGAGCGCCCCTTTTTCTAATTTTACAATACTAAGATTATATATATATTTTTAGTAAAATTTTCAAAGATTAATTTCCTGTTTAAAAGCATTTAGATAAATAATATTTTTATACATATTAAATTATAATGTTGGGGGCGGGGGTAAGGGTAAGTTAGCCAAAAGTATTCTGATAATTTCCCGGAATTTTATTTATGAAGATCTTTACTAATGGATTTCAAAGAATATTCAAAATATAGTCAAAAACTTTTATTGAACTCATATATCTTTAAAAACAGTTAAAATTATTTTAGGGTTACAGTATTTTTAATAACTTTAATAAGATCTTATATTCTAAATTTGCTTTTAATATATATATTTTCTAGAAGAAAAACAGTATCTATATAAGAAGTGCTAAGTATTATAAAATAGTTTCACACAACAAAAAAAATTTCACAGTTTATGTATAAAGATACTATTTTAATACATTAAATCTAAATTTTTCCTAATAACAGGATAGTTTTTATAAGATCTTCTTTCATTGTTGACCCCAAGCAACTTTTTGTCAGCCTGGGTGTTTTGAAAAATCTCTCAGCATTAACTTGCTATGCTATTAAAACAACTGTCTTTGCTAGACAATTAATTGCTAAAACAACGATTGAATTGCCTTCTAAACATTCAATTTTAACATTAAATGTTTAGATTAAAATGTTAATTTTAAATTTTAGAAAAATAAAAATTATTTTTATAAAAGAGTCGGATTTTTAAACCGATTCCTGAATTCGACTCCTTCAAATATGTTCCTCCCTGCTCATGACTCTGACTCTCCACCTCTATTAAATTCAATTTAGTCATAAATTTTACGATCTAAAAACACAAATAATGTTTTGATAAATCACCCTTGATCCCTATAATATTCAAAAATTATATTAATATTTACTCTTTTATCTTCCTTTACAAATGTCATTTATTAAAATCAATTTATCCCTTAAGGATAATATTCATGTGAAGTTTTTATTTTTTAAATGGAGGAAAAAAGAAACTCGGGTAAATTTTGCAACGCTTAATTTAAAAGAAATTTTTTTATGTGATCAAATTTTTTTCAGTTATTTCATTTTTCCTAACTTATTTATCCATTCCACGTTGAAAATATAAGCTGCTTACTGAAAATGAAAGGCGATAGTACTTTTGATATTTTGTGAATCATTAAAACATTCTTTTATTAAATATGTAAGGGTTGGAGATTATCTGTGTTCGATATTATTTGTTTGACCTTGAATATTTTTCATGTATGAAATTTGCATTGATTGAATTGTTCTTAGAAGAAAGTACAAAAGAGCTTTTAAACGTATATTTAAAATTTAATATTTTCGATTTTATGTTACAGAAATGAAGAAAAAATAAATAAGTATAATAAAATTAGATCAACTTTGAAAAACAGGGCAGTACTGCATAAAATTTAGATTTCATTTTTAATGATAGTTTTTTTTTTCATCGTCGATTTTGTGTGTTTGTTTTCATTTTACCTTCTTTTCATATTTAAAAATTCTTCATTTTATATAAGAAAAACTTAAAAAGAAATTGAAAAGAAATTATATTTCAATTATAACTATTAAACTTTGGTTAATTTATATAAAAAAAAAATTAGTAAAATTATTGAAAAAGTTACGCATACAGCGAAACACAATTTTCCAACAAGTATGCATCTAGCTACCAAGATAATATAGTACAAAAGCAAAAATCAATTTTAATACGAGAAAAAAATAAAAATTTTAAATTATTTGCATTTATCCACATTAGCAGCAATCTTGGAGTTTGTTGGTAAAAAATGAAATTGTTGATAAACAAAGTTCGGGAAAGAGCATTTTCAGTGAAAAATTAATAATTCAATAGCTCATTTATTTTTTGGCGATTATTATTACATGCGTACGAAAAACTACAAATGAAAATTACCATCAAATTTTATTTTAAAATCAATAATAAGCAAAATAAATAGTTAAAGAAATTTATAATAATTATTGAAACATGTAATAAAATATTTTTGATTTTAAGAGTATTGGAGAAGCGAAAATAAATTTTATTTAATTATTATTATTATATTATTCAATTAAATTATCAAAAGCTAAAAAAAATTATTGGTTAACATCATCCAATATTAAGTAAAATTATTTTTATTATATGTGCATTGGAATAAATATATTAACATTTTGTATTTTATAAGCAAAAAATAGCAGTACTTATTGCATAAAACAATAACATATGCTTATTGAATTATGTATATGAACACAGAATATCTCATTTATGTACTTAGACGCTGTTTTGAGTTTTGAATAGTATTTTATAAGCATATAAATAATTAAAATTTATGTTATATCCCTCCACTAATTTATTAATATAACAAATAAATCAATTTGCATTAAAACAAAATGCGTCTGGGCCTTGTAGAGATAAATTTATTTGGAAAGCGGGAAGATAGAGAGAATACTTTAATCATTGCTGTAGTTAATTTATTTAATTTATTTATCTGATAAGACAGTTACGCCATTAATTAAAAATGTCTAAGCTACATGTTCTAGTGGAAATTAATGATTTGTTAACAATTATATTTATGTATTTTTTCGAAAATAATTAATAAATTTAATGAGAAATCTATTTACAGAAATACTAAGTGGATTAGTTAATATTTCATTCGTTGTTATTGGATTTTGTTTTACCTTAGTGAGGTTCAAACTGACTCATAAATAGCAAAAGTTCCCTGGCTAATTTGTCATTGGTTTTCACTTAATTAATTATACGATTTCAACTGTTTAATACATAATAGTTTCCTCTTCGAATGAAAATAAAAAAAGCACTTTACTTATTTATTAATTATAAATAGGGAGAAAAATTAAGGTTTTACCTAAATTAGTTATATTGTAAATATTTGTAATATTTAAAATGACACCAATGTCATTTACATAACGGTGATTAATGTTTTTGCCATTAGAATCATAGTTATGTAGATAGTCAAGATGCATACACCAAAGTGGGACTGCTACATTTCGTTCTAAAGCCATAATTAGTAATAAATGGAGAGAAGCAAGGAATTCGCATCTTTTTTTTCAATTCCTTCTATTAGCTCAAACTCTCCCTATATATATCTTGTTCAAATTTTCAATCGTTCATAAAATACTTTTTATTCATCCACTCAAGTTCAAATACATTTTTTTTAACTTATAGTGGATGACACTGGATGTTAATACATTTTTTTTTTCAAATATTAATTCAGTTAATTAAATTTTCATTAAATTAAATTAATTTTAGGTTTTTTTTTAGATTTAAGTTGCATATATCTACCGATAGATGGCGCCAGATGAACTTAAAAAAATGAATGAAAATTATTTATAAAGGACTTTCTGCAATAGAGTGAAAAAATGTAGGTATTGACTTTAAAATTTTTTTTTATATTACTCGTTCGAATACGATAGAAGAGTTTTCAATTACTTTTATCTTGCTCATTTTTATATTGTATATCTAGAATGGATATGATTTGTTTACTTGCGAGATATCCAATCAAGCTCCTTCAGTTCACAAACCAAGCTAATAGGCCTCTGTCAATGTTAACGCAACTGTTAATTTAACTATGTGAATCGAATTATCTGTCAATTCCAATTGATTAAATGAAGAATTGACAGTTTTTTTGACAATGCTATCCGATCTCGACCTTAGATAGCGTCAGTAGAAGCCTACTTTTAACACTGGTTAAATTTAAGTCTTCGAATAGGTAAAATATTTTTAGCAGTTGATTTCAGCAGTTATTTAACAGTGCTTCATGGCCATGGAGCTAGGTTGCGTTAAGAATATCCCGAGTTTCAAAGCCAATCAAATCATTTTCGAATGAAAATAAAAATTACTTATTTATTAATTATAAATAGTGACAAAAAATTAAGATTTTACCTAAATTAGTTAAATTGTAAATATTTGTAATATTTAAATTGACATCCTCTGCATAACACTTGACATGAGGTCATCCACCATTAGAGTCATAGTCATGTAAAGAGCCAAGGTGCATGTACCAAAGTGAGACTGCTACATTTCATTCTAAAGCCATAATTAGGAATAAATGGAGAGAAGCAAGGAATTGGCATCTTCTTTTTCGAATACGATGGAAGAGTTTTATCGTATCCAAATAAACTCCTTCAGTTCTCAAACCTAATAGGGTTGTGCAAATATAAACGTAACTGTTCATTTAATTATGTTGACGAGAATTAGCGGGCAACTCCAAGAGACGAAACGAAGAATTAATGGTTATTTTTGACATTTCTATTCGATCTCGATCTTATATGGATAACGTTAGGAGGAGGCTATTTTAACACTGGTTAAATTTAACTATTCGAATAGATCAGATATTTTTAGCAGTTGATTTCAGCAACTATTAATTTTATTATTTATTATTGATATTAATTATAAATAAATCAATCTGCACTAAAACAAAATGTGTATGTGTCTTAAAGAGATATATTTACTTGGAAAGCGAGAAGATAAAAGAGAGAATACTTTAAACATTGCTGTTGTTAATTTAGTTAAATTATTTATCTGACAAGACAGGTACGCCGTTAGTTAAATTCTTAATTTAACTATGTTGTTGAGAATTAAAGATCAACTCCAATTGACGAAACGAAGAATTAATGTTACTTTTGACAGTGCTATTCATTCTCGACCTTAGATGGTGTTAGAAGAAAAAACAATTAAATTTAACTCTTCGTATAGGTTAAGTTATTTTTAGCAGTTGATTTCAGCAATTATTTAACTGTGCTTCTCAGTCATGGAGATGGATGTAATTAAGAGTAGCAGAATTTTATCGTCAATCGATTGAGCTGTTCGGATAACAGTTGGTAGCATGTTAGTGTTTGATTTTAACGCCTACTAAAAAAAATCAATTGTTTCTACAGAGGAAATTTGATTCATGTTTCACTTAGAATTGAGAATTAAACTCCAGTTAAATTCACACTCGCGGTCTAGATATTTTTTAAATCCACATAAGTTTAGCCGGGTTAAGACTTAAAGCATTCTTATTGAACAATTCTATCGTTTGATAGCTATGATATCTATTATTAATTTGAATATTTGTATTTTTTACTTTTAATTGCATTTGCAAGATTAAATTATAGATACGTATTACAATGAATAATTTGCAAATGAAATTGCTCTAATCCTTCAGATATCATAATATATATATATATACATATATTGCATATACAGCATACATATATATGCATATATTGTGCATAATCTTTCTTAATTTTAAATAATCAATTTTATTAAATTTTTTTATCAAAAAACTTGTTGAAAAAAATAATGTTAACTATAACCGGGTAATGATAAATCTTTTCTGCCTGTTATGAAATAGTAGACAAAAAAGAATAATAGACTAAATATTAGACATTGGTAGCATCGAATTTTAGAGATTAGAAAATTTAGTGCAAATAATAATTTATAGTAGCACTTAAATTAAACAAAATAGTTAATATATTTGCTTATTTCTAATCGATTATAGAGCAGCATAAAATAGCCGTTTGCCTTCTAAATCTTATAGAATTTATATGAATTAAAATAAAATAGATAATCTAAATCTTATTGAATATACTGAAACATTTTTAGTACGTAAAATATTATCTTTCCTTTTAAATGTAATCAAAAGCTTTATTATATTTTGATGAATTGCCATATGTGAAAAAGATTAATGAAATATTTCGATAAAAACTAGAATATTTTAACGTAGATATCATATGCTTTTGACATCTAATCCTTAAATAATTTTCGCTTGATTATAATGTTATCGCTCTGGAAGTAGATGCATTTTTTTAATTATTAGATACTTTTCCCATACATTTCATAATTACCCATAAAATTCAGGTATATCGTTTCATATTCACCTGCAAAATATTGATAAAGCTATAGGTATGTAAATAAATGGCGTGTATAATGTAAGGTTAAATAATCAAAGAATAATTACTTTCAATTTTTTTTTTTTTTTTTTGACTAACAGGCTTAACCCACTATTTATTTTCCCATAGTTTGACAGAGTGGAAAATATAATGCAACTGGATAATGAATGTAGTGTAAAATTGACTTCGACTATTTTCCTGGGAAACATTGTTAGGACAATAAAGTGTGAAACATTTATAGAATTAACGAAACAAAACGAAATGAAACTGTCTTCACTGATTCGAACAAAACTAAATTTCTGCTATTTAAAACAAGGTCTCCGTGACCCTACATAGCTACAAACCTGTTATCTAAATGTTATTTTCTGAAGAAGGTGGAATTTTTGGAGCTAGCTAATTTCTTAGAAAATCTGAATGACCGATGTAATCTCAATGACCTTACTTTGCACGACTTTGCTTTTTACTTTTATCTCACGACCTTTTGGCCGTTCAATTATTTAAACCTCTCAAATTCACTGACCAGCCACCCATCGATTAACAGCTCGGGCGAAATATGGCCTGATGTTTTCCGGCTACAAAAAAAATAAAAAAATCAGTTTTCATTAAAAGAAATAAAGCGTTTTTGACCATAGAGAGACAAACCAAATCAATTAATTTAAATTTGTAGTTTTGCAAATCGCCAATTGTAAATTTTAGATGCTTCAATAGCAGTAATACTCTGTAACTTCAAAACTCGATATTTTCGCCAGGATAAAGAGTTTCTTTCTATCTCTAGAGTCAAAATCATTTAATATTTTTCTACTTCACTTGTAGACTTGCTGCTGTGACAAACAAGCATCATATTACGCTTTCATTCCAATAAATTATACGTCTACGCATATCAAAAGACTTACAATAGAACGCGGCTCTGCATTTAATGTATATCTGTAGAGATGTGACATCTTTAAGCTGCTACTTAGAAGGCATTTGTTAATCTACATTCATTAAGTATACCTTACACTGCCTGTATAAAGAAGATTGCTTCTCTACATTTATCTACTCATTCTAGACACTTCTTACACTAAAGACCTACTATATTACAGTATGTATATTGGACATTCCTTAAATTGCTACAACGAAGACATTTGTTTCCTTGCACTGAGATAATGTTCTGGACATTCCTTATTCCTTGCATACTGGACATTCCTTAAACTGCTACAATCAAGATGCTTGTTTCTCTATATTCATCTGCCACAAATGGGGCATTACTTATAGTGTTACTACAAAAACTATGATGGCGATCGTTTCTCTATATTTGCCTGCCATAAATAACACAGTACTACTGTAAAGCATCTTACTCTACATTCATCTACCACTTATTGCATAGTCCTTACACTTTTCGAAATATGACACTCATCTTTTGGATACTAAATATAGTTTGCAATACTAGCAACAATCAGTGGCACAAAAATTTAAAATTCTCTTAGAAAAACTTTTAAATTTTATTTTACCTCATGTATTTTGTATTTTATATATGTAAACTATGTTAAAATTATTTCAAAGCTTTTAAAATAAAAATTTAAAACAATAAAAATAATTTATCGATTTCCAAAAAAAAATTATTTTTCAATTTCTTTTTTATTATTATCTGGCAAAATTATTTTTACATTAAGATGAATACTAAATGGTGAATAAGAAAAAAATGTATTTTCATACAAAGAACCCATATGTGTTAATAATCAATAATATTTTTAAATATAAAATTTAAGCATCTGTAAATTTTGTTAAACTTCATTGTAATTCAAAATGAAAATCCTCGTACTGGCAAGAAATATTTTCATTTTTCTTAACAAAACAAACAAAATATGTTAGTTTCAAAATTCAAAATTTTAAACTGACTTATTTTGAACAAAAACATCAAAAGTAATAATATGCAAATATGCGATGCTACGATAAATAGGCAACGGAGAAATAGAAGCTTTCCTTTTTTTTACGCATTTGGATTCTATAATACAAGAATTGTAAAGTAACTTCAGTTAAGAACTGTAGCACATCAATTTTGCATTATTTTAAGTAACCTTTCCAACAGATTTTATGTTATAAATACAATGTAATTTGAATAATGAACTAGATAAATAAGATTGGAAATATAATAGAAAATCTTCTACAGAAACAATACGAGCTGTATTTCGCCTTTATTTATTTTTCTTTTATATGTCATTAAAACTTAAAAATGTTAACCTGTTGTTGTTTCATGATGCAGTAGTAATGCATATAGCTAGCGTGTGAGAGGGTTGATACTCAAAATCGTTAGGGGCACCTGTTTCACTCACTGCATTTAGAAATGTGGTATTTTGATGATGATTGTAATAGCCTGGGCAAACATCTCACATTAACAGTCAGGCTATCAGGTGGGAGTCATCTAACATGGAAATGCGGAACAATTATTTCTAAACGGCACACCAAAAAGCAATGCCAAGCAATAGTAGCATAATTAATAGGTAAATTATCCCATAATTAGGTAATGTCTCCTATTATTCATCAGTGGCGTACAACAGGAATTCACTGAAATTCCTCACAAAAAAATGTTTTTTATAAATACAATAAGTTGTTTTACAATGATATTGCTCATTTACAAAAGACATGTTACTTTGATAAGTCATTCACCATTAGAATAGCGAATTAGCAAATTTAGTGTTGTCCAAATAAGCACACATAAAGTAGAGTAATTGGCTACAATCCTTGAGTCTTACCAATTTCGAACAAATATTCCAAAAGATTATATCTGTGTATTTGCCCATTTCTGTTTTCTTCTTAGAGCCCAATGAAATATCTTTCCTTTCAACAGATTTATCGTGCCCATCCTTGAAGATTTACGGAAGTGTTCGGTTTTAGATTTGCTGATTTCGTTTTGCACCAAGTTTGGACTTATGTTATTTTTTCTTAGTTCCGAAATTTAAAAGTTATTCAAAAATCTTGCATATTAGTAAATTTGAGAAATATAGA
The DNA here is from genome assembly GCA_021605075.1 of Caerostris darwini. Lineage (NCBI taxonomy): Eukaryota > Metazoa > Arthropoda > Arachnida > Araneae > Araneidae > Caerostris > Caerostris darwini. Next base: position 818,818 of record BPLQ01013462.1, on the reverse strand, counting down.
TTTTAAATAATTAATTTTCTTCTAAAGAATTTTAATTAAAAAAAAGTAAAACGCAGTAATGAATATTATATCAGTGTCAGAAAAAAATTCAGATTTTGTAAAAGAGAAAATTTGTTTCACGTTCTAATTGGATATTATCAAACGGCTATTCGAGAACATTTTAACAAAGCAAATTTTAATGAAGACAATTGTACCCTAAAAAAGAAAAAGCTCTCAAAATAATTTTTTTTATTTGTAATAGCTGCAGTGTAATTCATTCTTTTTGTATTTCTTAATGAAGCTTAGAAAATATCGTTATTTAAGTGAGATACAAATAAGTTTAGGATTTATCTTTCTAAATTGTCTACCTCTTTTCTAAAACTCTGAGAAATTTTTTTATAACTAATGAATCTATTGAAACACGTTTCATTGTTATGCTTTAAATTTAATTAAAATGCATAGGATTTGTAATGAAGCTTCTTAAATAAAAATTCTTCCAATTGTCATCTTTATTTGCTAGAGAGAAACTCATTAGAGTTTTAGAAAAATAAATTTAAAGAACTGTGAAATCATGTAAAAGAACTAATTATTGTTATTTTTTATTTGATTTTAGAAGAGTCAATTTTAATTTGACTTTTATGTAAATTTTTTTCATTTTTAATGTTCTTTCTGATATTATTTTTTAAAAATTTAATAAAAATAAAACATTTTTTTATTTTTAATAAAAGAAATAGTTTTGATTTTAAGTCTTATAATATTTTTTAATTAAATAAAAAACTGTGTTTGTATTAATGAAAATACTGTGGGGTTTTATTCACAGTAAATATATCTTAAGGAATTATATCGAATATTTGTACTTCAAAAATTCAAGAGTAATTTATTTAAATCTAATTTACTATAGAAGTAAAACTTTGTGTAATCATTCGCATGTACACCAAACAAATAACTTTTATATATACACCAAATGAAATCCAGTGTTCCTTCTTAGTTAAGAATTGGATGTAAATACTAGGATTGTTTTAATAACCCTCTTCAATGGCGATATACGCAATTTATTAAAGTATATTTCTTAATTTTTACAAAGTTATTATGCAATCGAATACGTGGTGTTCTTTGTAATATAATGAAATAAATTGTCCTAATCATTCAAACGCCTTTCAAAAATTTTAAATACTTCAAAAAAGTAAAGCCTAAAAATAGCAAGTTGGAGCTTTACTCATGAGAATTTAAAGAGTTTTGACGCACGTAAACGTTAATTATAACATTAAAGAAAGCGATAGTAATTTTAAGTCAAATGAGTGAAAAAATATTTATCGGTATTTTTATTAAAATATGAGTTAGCAGTAACCATGACAACATTTTATAACTACTTTGAGACAATTTAACATAAATTCGAAAGCATTATTAAACAGTGTACAGTAATCCTTTCATTTATTTATGTTCTTATAAAAGTACCTTCAATATCATTCAATACTAATCTGGCTTATAATGGTTATACGTGATTATAAAGATTTTGTGGTTTTTAATTAACATGTGGTTTATAATAAATTTATGTAGTTTATGATGGCCATAAGTCATTTATAATGATTTTATGCCATTTATACTGGTTGGGGTTTTATTTATTATAAAAAGTAGATAAAACAAAAATTTTAATGATTTAGTCAATTATTTAAATTTTTGAAAACTTTGATCAATGCACGAAATCACTGTAAATTTGAATTTATAATTTTTTAGAAATAGAGAAAACCTTTTTAATGCTTATATAGTATTGTGATTTCTAATATATTTTTTTTTTAATTCACTATTGTTTTTATATTCACTATTTTTATACTTCACTATTTTTATATTCACTATTGTTTAAATAAACATAATTTTTTAAATATATATTTTTAAATATATTTGTTACAGCCCAAATAGACTATTCAAAAAAATTAATCTTGGTTTTAAATTAAATGGTGGCATTACTGAAAATCCCCATTATATTAAATTTTAAGTCTTAAATTACTTAATGTTCACTGTTTTTGTAGTCAAAATTATTTCAGCATTTTTGGTTCTTAACTCAGCTATACTATTTATTGCAAACAGTAGAGCAATAATTAAAAAAAATAATTAAAATTACAAATTATTAAAGCTAGTCATTTAAATGCCTGAAAACTTTCCACTATTCACAGACATATCGACATTTCAATAATTATGACATTCTAAAACCGACGAACAAAAGGACAGTTTAAGTGGACATTTCAATGGAAGATGAAATTCTCGTCTGCTGAATTAAATCATATTGATTCGCTTCCCTATATGTCTAGCTGTATAGACTAATGAGACTTGGCAATTAGACATTGACTAAAATGTTTCCATCAAGCCGACACCATCATTGCTTAATTTAATAATAATTATATTAGAAAGTGGTGGTGTTATATCGCCAATTTACAGATTCAATTAACAACCTCAACAATTCAAACTGTAAAGAAAGTTGCATAATTTGATTTCGTTGACTTTTTTTACTTCAAAATTCTGTCATCATCTTTCGAAATAACAAACACTTATTTTGCTTTTGAAAAGGCTATCTGTTTGATTGCTTAATTAATCTGATTATATTATTAACACTAATTGTAAACTAATGATTTGTTACCGAACAAATATTTTTCAATAATGTCTTTAGAGTAAAAATAATTAGACATCAACAAAAAGAATAGATTGACGCATTTTAGAGATCGGTCGTCATAAATCCTCTATCGTCCATGTAATAAACTCCCCATTTATTTAATATTGGAAATTGAAAAAAATTATATTATTACATTATCTATTTTATTAATAACAGTTGAATAATTTCATTTACTTTACTTTTTACTTCAACATTTTTTTATCATCTTTTGAAATAACAAACACTTATTTCTCTTTTGAAAATGTAACTTTTACTACTTTGATTGATTAAATAATCTGATTATATTATTAACACAAGTTGCATACTAATACAGTTTGTGCTATTAATATAATCAGAATATTATTAGCACTAACTGATAAACATAACTATAACTAACTAATATACTACTATAAATACTACTAATATATACTAACTATATTAGGGAAGAAATATTTTTCCGAAATATCTTTTGAGTACAAATAACTAGACATAAACAATAAGTATAGATTGGCCATCATAAATATTCCCCTCTCCCTGTATTAAACTTCCAACATATTTAATATTGGAAAGAAGAAAAAAGGATGCTGTTACATTAGCTATTTATTTAATATTGTGAATAGAAAATCATGAGAAAATGAAAATTTTATTTTTCTTTATAATTGCTTAATAGAGCATCATTACTTCTTTAATTTCTAAGGCAAATTATTTCTTCTATTATTTCTCAAATTATTGTACTAAATGTTCTGTATTATTACAATATATAGCAGCTCTTGAACGAAAGTGAATTGCATTGCTTAATTGAACATTTCAAAGTATAGGCCATGAATAACCATGATAAATTTGTAAGTCAGAAAGTTTTTCCGTCGGGTTCGAAAAAGAAGAAAAAAGGTGAAACCTCAAAGGTGCCCTTCCTGAAAATGTTTGTTTCAAGTAATTAATACAGAATTTTGGTACATTGTAACTCTCTCAGCATGTCTACCGTGGTGCATCCTGGGTAACTCTGATTCTATTAATCAACGTTCTAGATGCGAATGAGTTAAGTTCCTTTGCAGTTGAAAATAATAACACAATTTAGTGTAACAACATAATTCTCAGAAAAATCTTTAATCTGTTTAAGGGACGAATTTTTATAGAAAGTAGAAAAATAAATTATTAATTTAATTATGTTTTATTTATTTTATATTGACAGAAATTAAATAAAAGAAAAATAACAATAAATGTACAGAAAATTTATATGTATGACAGTTGTATCAATTTGTATCCTTATGAAAAGATTTCATGCATTGAGATTTTAATCCGTCAGTTTTTTTACAACTGTAATGACTTTGTTTTATTGTTTTTGTCATGACAGCTTGGATGACTGAGAAGAGGACTCATTAATTCAATTGTTATTGTTTTAATAGATAATTATCGTCTTTTTAAATGAATCTATCTCTAATATTGTTAACTTTTAGTAAACATTATTGCTGCACTTTATCACATTCATTGATTTTTACAAACAGTATATATATTTTTTGTTGGAGCTGAAACATTTTTTAAATATCGTTACATTCGATTTGTTTGTTTACGTTTAATTTATTTTATATTGAAACCTTAACTTTTCCAGTGCCAATTTTTTCAAAAAACGTAATTAATAATAATCATAACAACAATGTTATTTCTTTTATTTTATATTAATGGCATTTGGCGATCCAGAAAAAAATTAAAGAAATGATTTGTTTGCAAAATTAACTGTATAAATTTAGAGTTAATTATGAATTATTTATTTCAGCATTGAATGTTAAATATGAATTGCACTAATAAATGTGTTGAAGGTATAGCAATGTGGTGCATCAACACTCGTTCTATTGAGTTAAGGAGGAACTGCTCTTTTTTACCTATCACATGGAAGAAAGACCTGATTAATTTTATTATGGAACATCATTTCTGTCCCAATAGGCCCTATTCCGTTAACATTTTTATATAATGAACTGCAATGCTCACCTCAAATGGGAATCAAACCCCCACCGATTTATGAATTAGCTACCAGTAATTATGACTGAGATTTTTAAAAAGCCAAATATTTCTCGATGGTATCTATGAAAATCATGTATAGCAACTAAATAAGTCAGTTCAGTTAATAAGTTCGTGGTTCTATTAGTTTCCGTAAGCAGTTTATATTTTGTTGTTTTCTTATACGTGAGATAATAAGCCGTTAGAATTGTAGAAGATATAACACACTTATCTTTTCTCAGGATTTACAACAGGGAACCTACCATTCACCACAATTTTGAATTGACAGCTCCCATAGATATGGCATCTAGGAGTTTGGAACCCAATCAAAGTACATTCGGGGCTATAGATTTATCGTAACAATTTCCAGTTAACAGACATTCAGCTTATAAAACATAAAACATTTAATCCTAAATAATAATTCCCCTATAAAATTAGAACCACCTGCAGAATTTTGAAATATATAATACCTGTATCAATTTTAAAGCATTCTTCTGACATTAAATTAATTTATCAATTTTTATTTCAATCCCTCGATGTTTTTTTATCCTATCACATCAGTATTTGATCCATCTTTTTTATAAGCACTGCATGAAACAGGAATAGCTCTTTAGCAACGTAATTCCTTTTTATAAACATTAAACGGAAATATTTTCCCCAAACTCAGTTTCGCCTGACAAAATAAGAATGATATTGATAAATAATCATTATTTGAGAAACCCCAAAACATCTTTCCTATCTATTCTTTCTGGTGTCATTTTAAACAAACTACCCAATCAATCAAAAAGTTCTACGCTGCTACAGCAGTAAAAAGATATATATATATATATAAATAACGAAAATACCTGCATGGCACACAACAATTCCTTCACAGCAGCATCAATATGAGCTGTCATGCTTCATAGGCCACTTGGTGTTTTTTCTTGGGAATTTCTTCGCACCATTCCGCTTCCAACCTGATTTTGTGCAATGGGCAGCATTCATGAACGCCAGATGCGGCTGCCCGTCATTTTGTCAGTGAATGTTATCGATGAGAGAGGGAAGGGGCTTTGGTATTGTAATCAGTAGGTTCAGACACATTTTCTTGGGATGGTCTGTTAGATATAAACGTAGATATTAGCGAGTTTTTTTTTTCTCTTAAGGGGTTGGTGTTGTTGCGTTAAGTAATTGGCAGTGAGGGTAAAGGTTAATGTTATTATCTAAGATCTTATTTTGAACACAACCAACAATGGATCGTAATCAAATTCTCTTTCCTGAGGTCATCTCTAATATTTATTTATTTATCAGGACCTGGAAAGATCTAGTTAATAAAGTATTGGATTTTAAGAATGGTAGAGTTTGGATCCGAAACTTATACATGAAACGCAAGCGAATGTTTTCCTGTATATACTGAGATTAACACGATAATTCTATGAATTGGGAATTGCTTTCGTCCTGCCTGAATATTAAGGATGCAGATGCTAACTATCCAAAGACAATTTGGGCCCAAAATGACGGGGACAAAATGTGTGTGCAATGCATTTTAAAAGATTTCAGTTGGGGTGCATTGTATGTTGGTAGATATCGACACAGGGCCTGATTTTGCTATAGGCTAACTAAGCTTCAGCCTAGGGTTTCAAGATCAAGAAGGGCCTACATTCAAATTGTTAGCAAAATTAGAATTACACTATTCTAAAAACAGTAAACACTAAAACACTGAATCTAAAATAAGGAGAAATTCCACACATATGACTAGTAAATAAACATAAAAATGTATTGGTTAAGATCAACGCGTTCGGCTCATTGGGTCTGTTCGTTCGGATACACTAGATTTCCCCAAAGTAGAGTTCATACGTTCACTGATTGCTATGGCAAATATTGACGCGCCTGATGCTACTAAGCTCTGGTTTGTACTTGCATAAATAAAGTGCAGCTTGGTGTCGATCGGAACAAACAAACGAACAGACCTATTGATATTCCGACTTTCGGTTATATTAGTATTACTTCGATAATATGAAATACGTGTTAATGTTATTAGAAAAGATTCTTATTTTAGGATTGCGAACACTATCATTTGATTCTCGCCTTTTCAGTTCAGTAGGTTCTATGCTTTAGTGAAGTGTTTATAAACTATTGAAAAAAGTTTTGGGACAATTTTTTCATTTCGCGGAATTCTAGGTAAGTTATTAACTTTTATTTATGCACAATAATTAGTAACTCAAATATTTTGAACTTTTGAATCAAATTTAAAAACGGGAGGTGAAAAGTTCTCACAAGTGGAATAGCCTAAGGCCTCTTTTCATCTAAATCTGGGCCCAGGACACATATGTTGTTTAGTTGGGTAACTCCATTTGAATAGCGTATGAATGAACTATTATGCACTGAATGCGAATACACTATAAAAGTATCACAGAAAATTAAAAAATACTAATAATAAAATGATGTAAACTATGTTTATAAATTTTATTATTCCCTTATTTCTTGATTTAAAACACGGCAAAAAATGGTAAAAATATAGATGTTTTAATATAATACAAACTTTACAAATGAAATAAATATGAATTTTCTTGATCTTTAAGGTTTTTCCAGAAATAAAAATCTATTACTTCTTTGTAAAATCAATAATAGAAATCCTTCTATATGAAGAATTTATAAATTGAATAAAATGAAATATATTTATAGGTGCTAGATATGATACATATCAAGCAATTCACTGAAATTGCGAAATTCAGATCTTCGATCTTAATAACAAAACCGGTACAGCTCCATTCAAAGTATGAATAAGGAAAGCTCCTGCTGAGAAAATAATGCCAGCTTTTCAAAGAGGCTTATAGTAAGTACTCTCAATCTCGCGCACTCCCTTGTGAAGAGTAATTACAATACAGTCAGCTGTTTTTCAAATTTGAGAGATTAAAAAAACCTATTCTTGATATATCCATAGACGAGGTATATTTCTAAGGAAGAAAAGTGGAATATATTTGTATGTTCCTTTATAAGATGGCATTTTCAAATGATAATCATCTGTTTTTAATAGATAATAAAAATATTTTAAACTTTATTCAAATATTCTTAATCATTCATTACTTTCTATTGTTATGCGTGATTTTAGTCTAATAATTGACAAGACGTTATATGTTTTATAATATTAGTTTGTATTAAATTATAGTTTTTATTTATTTATTTATTATTTTTTTTTGATAGTGTGCTTTGTGCATGATTTCAATTTCTTTTTCTGAGTTAAATGTAACATTATTTTTAATTCTAGAACTATGCGATATTTCTTGTAAGATGGACTACTTCAATTCTAATTATTTTTCTTCCGTTAGTTATGGCCATTTTAATGTAATAAAAAAAACGAAAAAAACTTATCAAATGTAATAAAAAAAGATATTAATACTTTACATAATTGGCCATTTTTAAATAAGAATAAGGGCTTATTTCTTTTGGAACTGTCCTTTTCTTTAGATTTAACTTACATCAAAATTAGTGAACTTAAAATTAACTTACATCTAAATTAATTTAGTTAATGGTTAACTTATACTTCTTTAACTAATTAACAAAATAGTTTTACATTTAAAAAATGGCGAATCAGTTTAGAAATCAGTGTCTCGATTTTATATTGTTGAAAATCAAATCAAAATTTATTTTTTACTTCTATTACAACTTTCAAATGGAAACAACTATCAGAATTTTAAAGATGTCTTGCTTAAATTAGGCTTTAAAGGAAATTTTTTTATTACCATTTTAACATTAAAACCTAACCTATCAAAACTCACCCGTTTCATGATGCAGTAGTAATGCCTATAGGTAGCGTGTAAGAGGGTTGAGACTCAAACCCATTAGGGGCACCTGTTTCAGTCACTGCATTCAGAAATGTGGAGATATGATGATTGTAATAACCTGGGTAAAAATCTCACATTAACCGTCAGGTTTACCAGGTGGGAGTCATACAGCACGGAAATGAGGAACAATTATTTGTAAAAGTCATGTGGTGTTGTCATTTACTTTTAAACCTAAATTTAAACAAAAACTTGATTCTGGAAACAACTAGCTACACCATTTAATTGACACACACGATAATCATTATAAAATTCCCCAATAACCCATACCATATTTTAAACCAACAAGTTCGCATGCCTTCAGAGACTTATATAATTAGAAAAGGAAACACACTCACATGAAATAATTCACAAACAAATTCATAATTTTAAATATAAACAAAAGGGAATTTATTATTATTTACAAATTTTACTTTGCAATAAGTGTTGCAATTAACCTTATCTGAGTAACTGTGAAATTCAGATAATGCATTAATACAAATATAACTTATACAAGTTGCCTCAATTCTAAATCAATATTTAATAATCAAATAATATGATGATAGACCTTACAGTTCATAACTTGCCACGACAGCTGGGGAAGAGGGGCTCCCTTTTTTTTTCTTTCATTCATTTTTAAAGTTTCAAAGTTAATAATGTTCTATACGTACCATTGTTCAAAGTCTTCGCAGCAGGGGGCCAACCACTCATGGGGCTCTTGTGTCGGGCAGGAGACCTGGGTAAACTTGTCCATATCATTTAGCAAGCCAGGAAAGATCATTTTCCTTTTCCTAAAGACGTTGTAGCCAGAGGATCTTCAGCTATCTCGTTCATACCGAGAGTCAGGCTCAAATGCATCATGACGAAAGAAGTCTAGTATCATTGTTCAAAGTTCGTGGCAGCAGGGGCCAACCGTTTAAATAGGCCCTTGCGTCGGGCATGAGGTCTCTAGACTTGGTCTTTCACTCGGAGACCACGTTGGGCCACGTCTCTCCTCGGTCCTACTGTTCTTTATTACGGGGGATGGAGCAGCTCCCTCCCTTCTTTATCTGCTGTCTTCAGTACTTCTACATCTTGCTCTCCTCTCTGGGTTTCTCATTCTCTCACCACCACTGCTATGTCCATCACCTCCCTTTTATAGTTCATTCTCGGGGAGGGGAGGGGGGTGATTGCCGACACCGTATTAGAGTCTATATCCGTTGGGCAGACGCACCCCCGTCCATAAATCCAAATCCCCGTCTTAATCAACTGATTTCTTGACCATCTGGCCTCGAAATGTTTTATGACCCCTGCCAATTAAAATACTTTCCACATACTTTCCACCCCCAGCTGTGACCCATCCGGTCAGGTGCAGAGACCAAGAAACAGCCCCCTTCCAAGGGACACACATATAATATAGTCTAACATATACAATAATTATATAGAATTTTACCATAAAAAATATTTACTAAAAGATATTGCACACGTCAGTCATCCTATAAAGTAATGCCCTTCCTTCCTTGCCCATAATTGTGGTGTCCGTAGTATAATTAAGCTATCCCTTAAAATAATGTCTTTCCCCAATCATTCATCAGTGCGTGTTTCGTGCCATCCAAAGCTATAACAAGAATCTCACTGATATTCCTCGCAAAAAATGCCTTTTATAAAAACAATACTATTTATTACAATGATATTGCTTGTTTTCAAAAAGCGTGTTATTTTGACCTGAAGTTATTCGCCATTAGAATAGCAGATTAGAAAATTTAGCGTTGCCCAAATAAGCACACAGTAAGAAGAGTAGGTAGCTACAATCCTTGCATTTTACCACCACAATTGGGAACAAATATGTTGTACATGTGTGCATGTGATATACGTGGCATATGTATGTGGTTATGTAGTATATGTGTGTATGGGATGTATGTGGTATATGTATGTTTGTGGAATACCACATTTGTGTGTTTGCCCATTCCTCTTTTCCACTTAGAGCCCAATGAAAGGTATTTCCTTTCAACAGATTTATCGTGCCTATCCTTGAAGATTCATAGAAGTATTCAGTTCTAGATTTGTTGAACTAAACTTTCTTAGTTCGGAAATCTAACAAACTATTCACAAATCATGTGTTACAATCTTAGTATTAAATTTTTAAAAAATATAGGTTTTAAATAATTAATTTTCTTCTAGAAGAATTTTAATTAGAAGCAAAAGTAATGAGTATTATATCTGTATCAGTAAAGATTCAGATTATGTAAAAGAGAAAATTTTTTAACACGTTCTAATTGCTAATTATCAAAAAGCTACTCGAGAACATTTTAACAAAGAAAATTTTAATGAAAACAATTGTGCCTAAAAAGGTAAAAACTCTCACAATAAATTTTCATACGTGTAATAGCTGCAATGTAATTCATTCTCTTTGTATTTCTTAATGAAGCTCAGAAAATATCTCTATTTAAGTGAGATATAAATAAGATTAGGAGGAATCTTTCTAAATTTTCTACATCTTTATTTAAACGGCGAGAAAATATTTTTTGTAAGTAATGAATCTATTGAAACATATTTCACGGTTATGCTTTAAATTTAATTAAAATGCATAAGATTTGTAATGAAGCTTCTTCAATAAAAATTCGTCTTATTGTCATTTTTATTTGCTAGAGAGAAACTCATTAGAGTTTTCGACAAATACATTTAAAGAACTGTGAAATGAGGAAAAAGAGTTAATTATTGTTATTTTTTATCTGATTTTAGAAGAGTCAATTTTAATTTGACTTTTATGTAAGTCATAAACGCATGCTTCTGATATTATTTTTAAAACTGTAATAAAATAAAACATCTTTAATTTTTAATAAAACTGACATTTTTAAATGAAGTCTTATATTATTTTTTAACCAAATAAAAAATTGCTTTTGTATTAATGAAAATACTGTGGGGTTTTATACATAGTAAATATATCTTAAGGAATTATATCGAAATTCTGATATGTGTACTTCTAAAATTCAAGAATAATTTATTTAAACCTAATTTACCTATAAAAGTAAAACTTTGTGCAACTTATAACAGACAACTTTTATGTAAACATATAACTCCATATAATATTTATGTAAACATATCACTTTTTATGTACATCAGACGCCATTGTGTTAAGAATGAATCTAGTTATGAATTTAATGTAAATACTAGAACTGTTTAATAATCCTTTTTGAATGACTATATACATAATTTATTGAAGTTTATTTCCTATTTTTTACAAAGTTACTATTCAATGGAATATGAGATATATGTGAGAGATTTTATGATTTAATAAAAAAAATGGTCCTAACCTTTCAAAGTCCAAAATGGTCCTAACTTTTTTTTAACCTAACCTACCTTACAAAGATTTCAGAAACAGTATAAAAATAGCAAGTTTGGCCTTTTTCATGAGAGGTTAAAGGGTTTTGGCTAATTATAATAGAAGTAAAAGGAAACAATAATAATTGAAAATAAAATGAAAGAAAAATATTACGCGGAGTTTTCATTAAAATATGAATTAACAGTAACCATGACAACATTTTAGACAATTTTCAAATAAATTCGAAAGCATTATTAAATAGTGCACAAAAATTTTCTCATTTGCTGCTTGTATTGGTTGCATGTGGTTATAAATAATTTGTGGTTTTTTAACTTACACGTGGTTTCTAATAAATTTACGTAGTTCATGATGGCCATATATAATTTATAAAGATTTTATGGTGTTTATAATGTTGTTTTATTTTTTTTTAAAGTAGATAAAACAAGACATTTTGATAATTTATTCAATTATTTCTTAAAAACTTTGATAATTGCATGGAATCATTGTAAATTTGAAATTTATATTTTTTTTAGAAATAGAAAAAACATTTTTAATTCGTATATTATATTCTAACTTGCAACAATTTTTTTTTAAATTCAGCTCACTATTATTTAAATAAACATAAATTAGTTTTCATAATTGTTTTAGTAAATTTTTCAAATTTATTTGTTAAGAGACCAAAATGGAATATTCGGAATAATTATTCTTGGTTTAAATTAAATGATCACATTACTCAAAATCTAAATTACATTAAATTTTAAGTCTTAAATTACTAAACGCCCAATTTTTTTTCCTATTCAAAATCCTTTCAAAATTTTTGGTTCATAATTCAGCTATAATATTTGTTGTAAAGAGCAGAGAAATAATGCTACAAATTATTAAAGTTAGTTCATTTAAATGTCTGAAAATTTAAATGTCTTTTTAAATGTCTAAAACCGACGAACAAAAGGAAAAAAAGATTAATATATAATATATATTAATTAATATTAAAGATTATGTAGTTTTATAATTCCACATGGTTTATAATAACTTTATATGGTTTATGATGTTTATAAGGATTTTATGAGATTTATAATGGTTATGGTTTGTTTATTTTAAAAAAGTAGGTCAACCAAGAAAATTTAATGATTTAGTTAATTAGTTTTCGAAAACTTTGATCATTGCATAAAAATATTGTAAATTTCATTTGTTTAGAAATAGAGAAAACATTTTTAATTTGTACATCGTATTCTAATTTCTAATATTTTTTTTTTAAATTCAATTTACTATTATATAAATAAACATAAATTATGTTTAACTTTTTTTTAATATACTTTTCAAATATATTTGTTAGAGACCGAAATGGAATATTCGAAATAGTTAGTCTTGGTTAAAATTAAATGGTCGCATTACTGAAAATCCATATCGTATTAAATTTTAAGTCGTGAATTACTAAATGTCCAATTTTTTTTTCCTACTCAAAATCATTTCAGAATTTTTGGTTCTTAAATCAGCTATAATACTTATTGCAAACTGTACAGAAAATAATGCTACAAATTATTAAAGATAGCCATTTAAATGTCTGAAAATTTTCCACAATCCATAGACACATCGACATTTCAATACATAAGGCCTTCTAAAACTGACCAAAAGGAAAGAGAAGATTATTATATAATATTTATTATACTCGTATATTATACCAACGGCCGTACCATGCTGAATATACCGGTTCTCGTTAGATCACCGAAGTTAAGCATAATTGGGCGCGGTCAGTACTTGGGTGGGTGACCACCTGGGAACACTGCGTGCTGTTGGCAAATTTGGGACCTGAATGGCCGAGTGTCTGGCGCTCGGTGCCATGAATGTTTGTAGTGGTTCGGAATCCACTTTAAGCCGTAGGTCCCGGTCTTCTATGACTGTAAGAGCGTCACGGAGCAAAAGTCAGGCTTCTACCTACGGGTGCTCCATCACAACAGAAGCTGCTTCCTTCCCCTTCAATCATGTGTCCATATGGGCTCGTGGGCTTGGCCAGCCAAGTGGGATAAGAAACAACAACAACAACATTATACTCGTATAGTAATCTTATTATTTATACGTATAATAATAATCACAATATTTATAAGTGGTTTTAAAGATTTCGTAATTTTTTTTAATTCCATATGGTTTATAAAAATTTTATATGGTTTATGATATTTATAATGATTTTATGAGATTTATAATGGTTATGGTTTATTTATTTTAAAAAAGTAGGTAAACCAAAAAAATTTAATGATTTAGTTAATTAGTTTTTGAAAACTTTGATCATTGCATGAAAATATTGCAAATTTGAAATTTATACTTTTTTTAGAAATATAGAAAACATTTTTAATCTGTATATCGTATTCAGACTTCTAATATTTTTTTTTAATTCAATTCACTATTATTTAAATAAACATAAATAATTTGTAATAACGTTTTAATAAATTTTTCAAATATATTTTTAGAGACCAAAATGGAATATTTTGAATAACTAATCGTGATATAAATTAAATGGCTGCATTACTGAACATCCATATCATTAAATTTTAAGTCTTAAATAACTTACTATTCATATTTTTCCATTATAAATCATTTCAAAATTTTTAGTTTTTAATTCAGCTGCAACATTTATTACAAACAGTAGAGCAATAATGCTACAAATTATTAAAGTTAGTCATTTAAATGTCTGAAAACTTTCCACTACTCATAGACATATCGACATTTCAATAAATTTGTCCTCCTAACAACGACGATCAAAAGGCAAGTTGATAGGTGGGACATTTCAATAGAAGGTGAAATTCTCGACTGCTGTACTAAATTATATTGATTCACTTCCCTATTTGTCTAGCTGTATAGACTAATGAAACTTGCCAACTAGACATTGAGTAAAATGTTTCCAACAAGGCGACAACATCATTGAGTAATTTAATGATAATTATAGTAGAAAGGGATTTTGTTATATCGCTTATTTACAGTTTCAATTAACAACCTCAACAGATAAAACTGTAAAGGAAGTTGAATAATTTCATTTCATTATCTTTTATTACTTCATTCTGTCATCATCTTTTGAAATAACAAACACTTATTTCGTTTTTGAAAATGTAACTATTACTATTTTGATTGCTTATTTAATCTGATTATACTATTAGCACTAACTGTAAACTAATGACTTGTTACTGAACAAATATTTTTCAATAATGTCTTTAGAATAAAACTAACTAAACATCAGTCATCATAAATCCTCTACCGCTCATGTAATAAACTCCTCATTTACTTAATATTGGAAATTGAAAAAAATGATACTATTACATTATCTATTTTATTAATAACAGTTGGATAATTTCGTTTCATTTACTTTTTCACTTTAACATTTTTTTATAGTTTAAAATAACAAAGACTTATTTCGCTGTTGAAAATGTAATTATTGCTACTTTGATTGCTTAACTAATCTAATTATATTATTAGCACTAACTGCATACTAATACAGTTAGTTCAAATAATATAATCAGAATATTATTAGCCGTAACTAATAAACGTAACTATAACTAACTAATATAGTACTATAAATACCACTAATATATACTAACTATGTTACAGAAGAAATATTTTTCCGAAATGTCTTTAGAGTAAAAATAACTAGACATCAAGAGAATAAGAATAGATTGGCCATCATAAATATTTCTCGCTCCATGTAATAAACTCCCATTTATTAAATATTGGAAAGGGGAAACAATTGATACTATTGCATTATGTATTTATTTAAGCCAACGGCCGTACCATGCTGAATATACCGGTTCTCGTTAGATCACCGAAGTCAAGCATCATTGGGCGCGGCAGTACTTGGGTGAGTGACCACCTGGGAACACCGCGTGCCGTTGGCAAATTTGGGACCTGAATGGGGCCGAGTGTCTAGAGCTCTGGCGCTCGGTGCCACAGGTTTCGGGTTCGAATCCCGGTGGTGCCATGGATGTTTGTAGTGGTTCGGAATCCACTTTAAGCCGTAGGTCCCGGTCTCCTATGACTGTAAGAGCGTCACGGAGCAAAAGTCAGGCTTCTACCTACGGGTGCACCATCACAACAGAAGCTGCTTCCTTCCCCTTCAATCATGAATCCCTATGGGCTCGTGGGCTTGGCCAGCCAAGTGGGATAAGAAACAACAACAACAACATTTATTTAATGTTGTGAATAGGAAACCATGAGAAAACGAAAACATTATTTTTCTTTATAATATGATATCTTTATAATAGAATATCATTATGTCCTTAACTTCTAATGCAAATTATTTCTGCATTGCCCTAATTATACTGTATTTTTACAATGTAGCTCTTGAATGAAACTGCATTAAATGTGTTAATTTAATATTTTTATGTCTTGGCTAGAAATAGCCATGATAAATTTTTAAGTCGGAAAGTAATTTCCTTCGTTCTCGAGAAGGAATAAAAAAAGTGAAACAGTTCAGATGCCATCTTTAAATCTGTTTATTTCAGGTAGCGAATACAAAATTTTGCTGCAGTGCAACTGCGCATGTCAACATGTCTACCATGGTGCATCATGAGCAACTCTGATTATATTAATCTACAGTTTCTAGAAGCGAATGCTTTAGATTCCTTGAATTCGAAAATAATAATACAATGTAGTATAAAAATACAATTTTCAGTAAAAAAACATTTTAACCTTTAAACAGAAGATTTTTTTTTTTTTAAAAATAGAAAAATATATGAATTCTTACAGAGAATTAAAAAAAAAAAAAGAAAGACAAAATAACAATAAATGCACAGAAATTTACATGTGTGACCAATAATGTTAGAATGTGCCCTTACAAAATGATTTAATATATTGAGCTTTTAATAGTTCTTTCGTTATTTTATTACAACTGTAACGATTTTATTTTATTGTTTTCGTCATGAGAGCTTAGACGATGGAAAAGAGGACTCATTAATTGAATTGCTATTGTTTTAATAAATAGATTCATTTAAAAAGACGATAACTATCGCTAATTTCGTTCATTTTTAATGCAGCAATAAACATTATTGCTGCACTTTTATCACATTCATTGATTTTAACAAACAATGCATAGATATTTTGTTGTAGCAGAAATATTTTTTAAATGTCGTTCTATTTGATTTGTTTAATTTATTCTATATTAAAACATTAACTTTTGCAAGCGCCAAAACTTTAAAATACGTAATTAATAATAATCATAACAACAATATTAGTTTTGTTCAATTTTTTTTTTATTTTATATTAATGGCATTTGGCCATCTAGAAAAGAATTAGAAAAATGTTACGTTTACAAAATTAATTGTCTAAATTTGGAATTATTGAATGTTAAATATGTATTACATTAATAAATTTGTAGAAGGTACAACAATGTGATGCAAAAACACTCTTTCTAATGAGAATGGAAGTAATTAATGCCTTTAGGGACAATGTTAAGGAGGAACTGTTCTTCTGTTGCCTATCTCACGGAAGAAAGACCCGATAACTTTATGAGGATGCCTCATCAATTCGAATCCAATTGGCCCTATTCCATTAACTTTTTTAAAGTAATGTACTACAATGCTCACTTGAAATGGAAATCAAACCCACGCCGATTTATCAATTAGCTACCAGTAGTTATGAGTGTGATTGGCCTACCAGTAGTTATGAGTGTGATTATGAGCCTGAATGTCCGAGTGTCCAGCACTCTGGCGCTCGGTACCACAGGTTTCGGTTTTGAGTCCCGACGGTGCAATGGATGTTTGTAGAGGTCCGGAATGCACTTTGTTTCTACTCAAATATGACTGTAAGAAAGTCAAGAAGCTAAGTCAGGTTTCTACCTGCGGGTGCTCCATCCCAACAGAAGCTGCCTGCTGTCCCTCCATCCATAAGTAGAATACACATGGGGTGTCCGTCCCGCACTACAAGACACTGAGGATTTGTCACATACACATGATTTAGATTCATAAAAATATATAAAATCGAAATTTTCACTATGGAATCTTTGAAAATCATGTATAACAGGTAATTCAGTTAAATAAATTAGTTCACTTTATAAATTAGTTGTTTGGTTAGTTTCCATAAGCTGTATATATTTTATTGTCTTCGGATACTTGAGGTTGTTTGCCGCTAGAAATACAGAAGATGTAGCAGATTTATCTCTTCTCAGGATGCTCTGCAAGGAATCTACAACATTTCATTCACTTTGTGCTACCACAATTTTAAAAAAGCAGTCCCCTCCCTTCATGTGTCATCTAGGGAGTTTCGAACTCAGTCAAGATACATTCCGCCCTTTAGATTTATTGTGACAACTTCCAATTAATAGACATTCATCTTATAAAACATTTAATACTGATAAAATTAGAACCACCTACACAATTTGGACATATATAATAACTGCATCAATTTTTAAAGGCTTCTTCTGATATTAAATTAATTTAAAAATTTTAATTTCAATTCTTCAATATTTTTATTCTATCAAATCATTATTAGATCCATCCCCAAGATAGAGGCTAGCGGCTGCTTCACACCAGCACAAATCATTAGATCCATTTTGATAAGCACTTCACACAACAGGAGCATTTTTTTAGCAACGTAATTCACTTTTGTAAACATTAAACGAAAATATTTCTCCCAAACTCAGTTTCGCCAGCCAAAAAAAGAATGATATTGATAAATAATCATTATTTGCGAAAACCCCATAACATCTTTTCTATCTATTCTTTCTGGTGTCATTTTAAACAAACTACCCAATCAATGACAAAGTTCTACGTTGCTACAGCAGTAAAAAGATATATAAATAAACAACGAAAGTACCTGCATGTCACACAAAAATACCTTCACAGCAGCGTCAATATGAGCTGTCATGCCTTATAGCCCACTTGGTGTTTTTTCTCGGGAATTTCTTCACACCATTCTAGTTCTAACCTGATTTTGTGCAACGGGCAGCACTTACGAATGCCAGATGCGGCTGCCCGTCATTTTTGTCAGTGCATGTTATCGATGAGGGGGGGGGGGGGGG
>BPLQ01013462.1:774528-800008 GCA_021605075.1 Caerostris darwini | reverse complement strand
CGTAATCAATAGGTTCAGACACATTTTGTTAGTATGGTCTGTTAGATATAAACGGAGATATTAGCGAGTTTTTCCTTTCAAGGCGCTGGTGTGGTTGCGTTAATTAATTGGCAGTGAGGGTAAAGGTTAATAGTATTATATAATATTTTATTTTGAACACAACCAACTATCGATCGTAATCAAATTCTCATTCCGGTGGTCATTACCAATATTTATTTATTTATTAGGGCCGGGAGTGGTATATATATAAATAATAAATAATATTGGCTTATGTTGCTGTTGTTCTAATGCAGGTGGCAATACAGAGACAGTTAATTTTTGTGACATAAGCAAGTGCTGTTACTCATTTAGCAGCAACCAGACGGCAAGTGTAGCTTGAAGATATGCTACGGACGCGAGTAACACTACCCTTACAATGCCCCTATTAGGACCGGGACCAACGGTTTAAAGTGCATATCGAACCACTACAAACAATCATGACACGGCCCGGATTCAAGTCCGATGCGTGTGGTAATGAGTGCCAGAGCGCTAGGCACTCGGTCATCAGGGCCCTGATATAGTGGTTTATATATATATATATCTATAAATATAAACGGTATATACTTAAATAACGTATTGGATTTCATGAATGGTATAGTTTAAATCCAAATCTGTTACGCGAAACGAAACCGAATGTCTATCCTGAGAATAACACGATAATTCCATAAACTGGGAACTGCTTTTGTCCGCCTTGAAGATTAAGAATGGGAACCTCTCCAAAGGTAATTACGGCACAAAATGACGGTGACAAAATATGTGTGCAATGTACTTTGATAGATTTTCTAAGTGAAGTGTAGGTTGGTAAATACACATATGCAGTTTAATTGGCGCATGCGCAGCGTTGGCTAATATTTCCAAATGTCCATTTAAGATCGTTTCTAGATGTGGCATATAAGGAGTTTCAAACCCAATAGAAGTACATTCGGCCTTATAGATTTATCTTGGCAACTTTCAGTTAACAGACTCTCATCTAATGAAACATAGAAAATTTCATCTTGGGTAATAATTCACATATAGAATCAAAATCATCTACAGAATTTTGAAATATATAATGCCTGTATTAATTTTTAAACCCTCCTTCTGATATTAACTTAATTTATCAATTTTTATTTCAATCTTTCGATATTTTCTATTCTGTCAAACTATTATTAGATCCATTTTGCTATAAATACTGTACGAAACAGGAACAGTTCTTTAATACCGTAATTATCTTTTCTAAACATTGAACGAAAATATTTCCCCCAAACTCAGTTTCGCCTGACAAAAATAAGAATGATATTGATAAATAATCATTATTTGTGAAACCCCAAAACATCTTTCCCGTCTATTCTTTCTGGTGTCATTTTAAACAAACTACCCAATCAATCAAAAAGTTCTGCTTTGCTACAGCGGTAAAAAGATATATAAATAAATAACGAAAGTACCTGCATAGCACACAAAAATTCCTTCATAGCCAGCATCAATATGAGCTGTCATGCTTCATGGGCCACTTGATGCTTTTTTCTTGGGAATTTCTTCGCACCATTCTGCTTATAACCTGATTTTGTGCAACGGGCAGCATTTACGAACGTCAGATGCGGCTGCCCGTCATTTTGTCAGTGAATGTTATCCATGAGAGGTTGGTATCGTAATCAATAGGTTCAGACACATTTTGTCAGGATGGTCTGTTAGATATAAACGGAGATATTAGCGAATTTTTCTCCTTTCTTTCAGTGTTGTTGTGTTAAGTAATTGGCAGTGAGGGTAAAGGTTAGTGTTATTATATAAGATTTTATTTTCAACATCACCAACAGTCGATCGTAATCAAATTCTCTTTCCTGAGGTTATCGCTAATATTTATTTATTTATTTATTTATTTATTAGGGCCTGGATTGGCCTGATAAATAACGTATTGGATTTCTTGAATGGTGGATTTTGAATGCAAACCGTATACGTAAAGCGAAAATGAATGTATTCCTGTCCATGCTGAGATTAACACGATATTTCCATAAACTAGAAATTGTTTACGTTTTACTTGAAGCTTAAGAATGAGAACGCTCCAAAGGCAGTTATTGGAGAAGAAAATAATGGTGTCAGAATTTGTGGCAATTTTGAAAATTTTGTGCCAGTGTTTATGGCAATTTTTTCATGTGGAATATGTGAAATAGAAAACCATGAGAAAATGACAAATTTCTTTTTTTTAATTGCTTAATAGTACATCATTACTTTCTGAATTTCTAATGTAAAGTATTTCTGCGCTGGTCTAAATATATTGTATTAGAGTAACTCTTGAATGAACTTGCATGATATTGCTTAATCAAACATTTCCATGCCTAGGCCAGGAACAGCCGTGATAAATTTGTAAGCCCTTTCTGTTGGGCTCGAGAAGGAAGAAAAAAAGTGAAACCTTTCAACTGCCATCTCTGAACCTGGTTGTTTCAAATAGTAAATACAGAATTTTGGTACAGTGTAAACCTTTATGTCAACACTTCAACCGTGATGCCTCCTGGGTAACTCTGATTCTACTAACCTACAGCTCTAGCAGATAATGTTTTTGGCTCTCTTGCATTGGAAAATTATAATACGATGTAGTATAAGAACAAAAAAATGTTTTAATCGTTTAAAGAACGAGTTTTTAAGGAAAACAGGAAATAAATCAATTCTTGGATTCATTATATTATACTTATTTTATATCAACCGATATTAAAAAAGGGATAAAAAAATAGCATTAAATGTACAGAAATTTGCATGCGTGGCAGTTAAACGTATCGTTACAAAAATATTTCATACCTTGAATTTTTTTTTATAACTTTAATGATTTGGTTTTACGCAGTTTTATCACGACAAATTGGGCGAAGGAAAATTAAACTCATTCAGACATTAACAAACATTCAACTTATAAAACAAAAAATTTTTCATTTCAATGTAGCGTCTTGTTTCAACATTTCATTTCAATTTCATTACAATTAAAAATATTATTCACTTCACTTTAAAATTAAAATCACCTACAGAATTTTTGAAATATATAATAAATACATCAATTTTAAAAGCATTATTCTGGTATTAAATTAATCTACCAATTTATATTTCAATCCTTCGACATTTTTTATTCTTTCATACCATTAATAGATCAATTTTGATAAGGACTTCACAAAACAGGAACAGTTCTTTCGTAATACAATTCTCTTTTCTAAACATTAAACGAAAATATTTCTCCCAAACTCAGTTTCGCCTGACAAAATAAGAATGATATTGATAAATAATCATTATTTGCGAAAACCCCAAAACATCTTTCCCGTCTATTCTTTCTGGTGTCATTTTAAACAAACTACCTAATCAATCAAAAAGTTCTACGTTGCCATTGCAGTAAAAAGATATATAAATAAACAATGAAAGTACCTGCATGTCGTACAAAAATTCCTTCATGGCAGCATCAATATGAGCTGTCATGCTTCATGGGCCACTTGGTGTTTTTTCTTGGGAATTTCTTCGCACCATTCCGCTTCCAACCTGATTTTGCGCAACGCGCAGCATTTACGAACGCCAGATGCGACTGCCCGTCATTTTGCCAGTGAATTTTATCAATGAGAGGGGAGGGGGATAGGTTCAGACACATTTTGTTAGGATGGTCTGTTAGATATAAACGGAGATATTAGCGAGTTTTTTTCTCTGAAGGGGTTGGTGGCGTTGAGTTAAGTAATTGGCAGTGAGGGAAAAGGTTAGTGTTGTTATACAATATTTTATTTTGAACTCAACCAACAATGGATCGTAAACAAATTCTCTTTTCATAGGTTACCACCAATATTTATTTATTTATTAGGGCCTGGATTGGAGTAGTAAATAATGTATTGGATTTCATGAATTAGTGTTTGAATGCAAACCTTATACGTGAAAAGAAAGCGAATGTATTCCTGTCTATGTGGACATTAGCATTATAATTCTATAAACTGGGAATTGCTTTCGTCTGGTTTGAAGACTAAGAATGATGAACACTCCAAAGCAATTAGGGCACAAATTGACGATGACAAAATGATGGTTAAGTGGCTAGAGCGCTCTGGCGCTCGGTACCACAGATATCGGGTTCAAATCCCGGCTGTGCCATGGATGATTGTAGTGGTTCGAAATCCACCTTAAGCTGTAGGTCACGTTCTAAATAGGTTCGTAGAGCGTTGTGGGGGTAGTGTTACTCGCATCCGTAGCATATCTTCAAGCTAGGGTAGTGCTAAATGAGTAACAGCAGCGCATCTCTTGCCTTATGGTACAAAGATTAACTGTCTGTATTACCAGTTGCATTAGAACAACAACTAACATTTGATAATATGTTTCAAGTATTTAGCGTATTTCTGATAAACTCAAATCAAAATAAGATACATCTTCATAAGAAAAAAATTAAGTACTCACGAAATTCAGCCTGTTATAATTTTTCTTCTTTGGAAAGTATTTAAATGTATATTTATTTTTTCTGTTTGAGAATAAACTATAAAAATATAGCAGAAAATAAAATGGTAATAATAAAATCCTTAAATTGTTACTATAAATTTGGCTATTCCCTTCTTTATTTCTCGATATAAAACTTCGGGAAAAAATAGTAAAAATATAAATGTTTTAATATAGTACAACATTTACCAATGTAATAAGTATGAAATATCCTTGATCTTTAATGTTTTCAAAAAGAAAAAAATTATTATGTCTTTGTAAAGAAGAAAAGTAAAATTTATCTATAAAGAATTTATAAATTGAATAAAATTAAATATATTTATAGGTGCTCTATATGAAACCTATCAAGCAATTCATTGAAATTGCAAAATTCTGATCTTAGATCTTAATAACAAAACCGGTAGAGCTCTATTCAAAGTATGAATAAACAAAGCTCCTACTGCGAAAATAACACCATCTTTTCAAACAGGCTTAGTGCATACTCAATACAATCTCATGCACTCCGTCGTGAAGAGTAATTACAATATAGCCAGCTGCTTTTCATATTTGAGAGAGAAAAAACCTATTCATGATTGATCCATAAACGGGGTATATTTCTAAGGAAGAAAAGTGGAATATATTTGTAGGTGCTCTATAAAATGGCATTTTTAAACGATTTTTGTTTTTAATAGAAAATAAATGTATTTTAAACTTTGTTTGACTAAGCATAATCGTACATTACTTGCTATTGTTGTGCGTGATTTTATTCTAATAATTGACAATACATTATTTTATGTTTTATAATATTAATTTGTTATTAAATTATCGCTTTTTTTTATTTATTTATTTTTTGATGTTGTGCTTAGTGCATGATTTCTACTTCTTTTTTTGAATTAAAGATAATATTAATTTTAATTCTGGAGCTACGCGATAATATGGACTATTTGAGTTCTAAAAATGTTTTTTCTGTTGCAGTTATTACAATTTTAGAGTAATAAAAATTGAAATAAACTTATCAAATGTAATAAATTAATATTAATATTTTACATAACTGGTCATTTTTAAATAAGAATACAGGCTTTCTTTTTGGAACTGGGTTTTTCGTTTTCAGATTTTATTTAAATCTAAATATTTTTTAATAAGTTCCTGTCTAACTTAAACTAACTAATTAACAAATTATTTTTGAAATTAAAAAAAAACATGGTGGAAAAGTTTAGAAATTAGTATCTCGCTTTTATATTGTTGAACATCAAATCAAAATTATATTTTTAATTCTATTACAATTTTAAAATGAAAACAACCATAAGAATTTAAAAAATGTCCTGTGTATATTAGATTTTGAGGAAAATTTGTCTACTATCATTTTAACATTAAAATTTCTTACTATAAAAGACAAAAAAAAAAGGAAAAAAAAAAAAGAGTTCAACATATTTTGCAACCTCTTTTCCTATGATTCTACTACACATGTTTGCCGAAGAATTCAAAACTTAAAATCATTGGCTTTCTGTACAGAGAATCAATTCAATCTTATCCACTAAAATAGTTGACTGTTTAAATCGACACTTTTTTTTTCAATTCATTCTATTAGCTCACACTCTCCCTATATATATCTTGTTCTAATTTTCAATCGCTAATAAAATACTTTTTATTCATCCACTCAAATTCAAATACATTTTTTTTTATTTGTAGTGGATGACACTGGATGTTAATACAGTTTTTTCAAATATTAATTCAGTAATTAAATTTAATTAATTAATTTTAGTTTTTTTTAGATTTAAGTTGCATATATCTACCAATAGATAGCACCAGGTAAACTTAAAAAAATGAATGAAAATTATTTATGAAGGACTTTCTGCAATATAGTGAAATAAAAAGTAGGAATTGATTTAATTTTTTTTTATATATTAATTACTTGTTTTTCGTTATTATCATGTGTTATTATCATGGTATTTTCCTAGTTAAAGTTCGTGACGTCTCCAAAAATGTGAAGCCATAAAAAGAGGAGCTATAAAGTAAAAAAGAAGTAATAAGAGAATAAGTTATTATTTAAAACAGATTAATCTCCTCGCGCAACAAGATAAACTATTATTTCAAAAACTTTTATTTGAAATAAACACAGATTTTCACATGCTTTTATTAATGTTTGTTTCTGAACAGGCATGAAATTGGAATTTATTTTGAACTGTCTGGCTTTCATATAAACAGATTGTTTCAACATCTTTCAAATAGTGTCGGATGATTAGTTTTTGTTTTTAACCATCACTTAACAGAATTCTCTGTCTGAATTGGGTAGTGCTTCTTGTAGTATATGAACAACTGCTTATTCATAAAATTCTTGATGTATTAAATTTGTTATGCTTCTGGCGCTATTGAATTTGATAATTCTTCCGGGTGTTCTGCACTTTAGGTTTCCGATTTCGTCAGGTCTCTATAACCGCAGTATTTTGTAACCGAAGTGGTCATTTTGTCTGCTTAGGAGGGGATTTGACGAAAGCCACAAGGAAAAAAAATCGCCAAATAAACAAGTTGAACCCTAATGTCAGAACTCCCATTCTTGTGATATTCTGACCAATTGCTTCATAAATTTCTTGGGTTATTGAACATTGGTATACTCTGTATATTCATCCAGTAAATTATTTTCACACATGATAAATTGAAATTCGTGTAAAAAATTCAGTTTTTTTTGTTGTTGTTTTTTTCATTTTTTTAACATTGCTGTTGTATTTTTTGTTCTCGCATTAAATTCTAAATTTTATAGGTAACCTGTGCATCTGCACAGCCGATTACATTTATTTTTTAATTTTTTTTTTTTTTTTTGTCTGTGGCAATTTTTTCTTATATTTATCACGAATAGACAAATGACAAGGAATGAGACAGAAAATTTTTTGGGGTAAAAAGGCTAAATTTGCGAGGCTTAAGGGTGGAAACCTAAAAAAATCCCCATCAGACAATTTGATTGTTATTGCTAGATGCATTACATATATTCCACATCGAGCCTTCTCGTTTCTGAAAGCAGCGACAGCAATGGGGCTACTGCGAATATGAACTTGAGCTCTCCTGCTCCATAATTATGCACGCTACCACTAACAACCAATACGACATCTCATTGGCGTTGAAAACAGTAAAATTAATAAATTTTCATTACCAACTATAATTATATAAAAAAAAATTATCAATTAAGCGAAATGTTTTTCAAAAAGTGCACCATTTGCCATTTGTTAAAGCTAGAGTTTGTAGTTGTTAAACATTGCTGGGCTTCGTGTTTCACGATTTATACAACGAAGAGCATACGAATGGCGTTAAAGGAAAAGCATTGTTCTCCTGAGAGGCGGTTGCCCCACATTCACGTGTTACATGAGAAAAAATACCAAACTCCTATCAGACAACTCTTAAAAAACATTGTACAACTGCCATCAAGTAGTAACCACAACTTACTGCTCCAGCGAATTCGAAACCACTTCTCTTTCAGGCTAGTTACACATGTCATTACTTAGATACCGGAAAAGGTACGGAGTTAGCATTATTATGTGAGCGCTTTAATAAACCAAAACTATGAAATTTACTCCCATTTATTTTCATTATTGAGTTGAAAAACTCTTAATAATAAAAATAATGTTTTTAACTTCTTTACTAGACTTGCTTAATGATGCGTATTTCCATTCCATTATTACGTATAATACGTCAAATGTTTTCGAGAACGTACACATAAGTGACAAAAGTCATGGGATACCTCTTAATATCGTGTCGGCCCTCCTTTCGCCCGGCGAAGTGCAGCAACTCGACGTGGCATGGACTCAACAAGTCGTTGGAAGTCTTCTGCAGGAATATTGAGCCATGCTGTCTCGATAGACGTCCATAATTGGGAAACGTTGATGGTGCAGGATTTTGGGCACGAACAGACCTCTCGATGATGTCCCATAAATGCTCGATGGGATTCATGTCGGGCGATCTAGGTGGCCAGATCATTCGTTGGAATTGTCCAGAATGTTCTTCAAACCAATCGCGAACAGTTGTGGCCCGGTGACATGGCGCATTGTCATCCATAAAAATCCCATCGTTGTTTGGGTATTGCATATTGCTATCCCATGACTTTTGTCACTTCAGTGTATTACGAATTTAATATTTTTCAGATCAAACCAAAAATAAACAGTTAAAAATATCTCTGATTTCAGCCATATAGACATATGTTTATTAAAATACATGTCTGGTATCTTTGTAATCTGAATTGCTGTTTTAGAAATACTCTCAAAGAAAGAAAACATATTAGTTATTTTTACTGCCTGGTTCAGTTAAGAATAGAACAACCAAATAAAAATGTTTGCGAAAATATTCAGTTGAATTCATATTATGATACATTTTTTGTACTTTAATGCGCTTTGCAACTCTAAAAATGAAATATAGTCTTTTAAATAAAAAATATATTTTGATAAGAATTATGATGTTTGGTAAAAAAATGTACATTGCATTTTGATTTACAATAATAATTAAGCAATCACATTGGAAAAAAAGTTAAAATCACGGCATATAGAAAATTACTTTTCAATAAATAAAATGAGAGTGTTTCATGATTTCTTCTGCTACGATTTTATTGTCATAAATTTAACTTATTATAAATAAAAATTCGAAGACGACAAGGTGAATCATCAAACGTAATTTCGAATCTTTTGAAAGTATCTTAAATGTACTATACTTATAAAATATTTTTATGGTTTTTCTATCATATAAATGTATGTAACTTATCTTAATATAGTACAAAATATTACATTATAATTGAATTACTTTTCATTTGTAAAAGACTGAATAATCATGTATAAAAAAAACTTTTTGTACACTGAAGTTAAATAACACTGACACGAGAAAAAAATTCCCTAGTTGAATTTAAAATTTCGTGAATTATGAATTTTTTTGTCATAAAAGGAATTTATTTATACTAGTACATAATATAGAGTATAATGCAGTTGATATTTTTCTTTAATGCTGTTACTGTGGTGTTTAAGGCTTCCATAAATATTAAAATCTACAACTGAACCTAAAAAAATAATAATAATAAACGATATTCAGAAGAAATAAACTTTTTATTTTCATATCAATTTTTTAATTTCGGGAAGTATTCTTAAAAAAAAAAAATTTATAATAGTAATGAAATATGAGACCTGAAATTTAGCAAATAATTTCGAATCGCAACTAATATTAAATTTATTAGATAAAAAGAAACATTGATTAGACCATTTCAATACGGGTTTTTTTTAAATTTCAAATAATGTCCAATAATTTCCAAACCTCGGTCATTGTGGGCTTTTTATATTTATATTACAATTTTTATTTTTATTTAAAAATAATAATGTCTCAAACTGGGCTAGAATAACAAAGATTTAATTAAGTAATAGATTAAGTTAAATATCTGTTTACTTATTATTATATATTTATTTTTGTTATAAATTAGTAAAGCGTGTAAAATCACACAATGTCTTTGTCACTTAAAAAATAAATGTTTTTCATTGAAAATGATAAAAGTGGCATAAAATGCTTTGATAACTTTTTAATTTTGTAATTTTTCTGAATTATTCTCCGTGACTCCATTATGCATAAATTATCGTTTATATAATTGTTAAAGTTTTAGTTTTCTACTTGTTAATTTAATTATATAAAATAAGGTGATAATACGAGATTTGGAAAAATTTAACTATGCATTTATGCAGACGAAATCTTTTTAATTCAAATAAAGTAGAATTGATCCTAACAATTGTATTATGAATTGCTTGTAAAGGAACCTAATATATCACTCGTGTCAGATCTTTACGGAAGTTTTGCTGAAGTTAATTGTTCTTAAGCTAACTTTGTAGGCCTTATCAGCTCTGGCAGCTAAATGGCAGCACAGAAGTTAGGATTAAAATGGAATTTTATGACATCATTTGTACCTCCTATTTTATTATGGTTCCTTGCTATCTATGCTGCACTAAAACAAGTAAAGTAATTGACCAATGTAAGATAAGAAATGCAATAAACCGTGTACAAGAAATGCAATTAACCCTTTTTTTTTTTCTTCTAGCAGACTTTGTTTGCTCAAATCTTTCCTTCGGCAAATTAAGTCTGTGATGAGACGCAGAGAAAAAGTCTTCAAGTAAATAAAATTAACTTAAAGCTAAATCAAAGGGATAATCTACGAAAATTTTTGTAGAATGGCTATTGAATATGTGATGCCATATTTACTTGAATCACAGTGTGGCTCATCATGATTGGCATTATAATTTGAAATAAACTCCTGCAAAGTTGATTCCGTTTCTATTGATTATTTCAACCTATACGGGATGAGGTAACTTGCTCGCCAATCACGAATGTGGTAGGGTTTACTAACGGGGGGGGGGGGCATTGGGTAAAGGGCCAATATGTCTTTATAGCCTGAATGCTCAATTAATGTAGCTTATCGCTTCCTGTAAAAGTCACAAAAATATAAAAGCTGAGAGCTTCGAAAAAAAAAGATCACATAATAAATATTGCAGTAAATCCGTGCTATATAAATAAAAACAATACAACGAAATTTTAAGACATTTATGAAGATTTTACGTAATCATAATTTTGAAAATATGTGTGCTGCAGGAAAAACAAATCAATGAAAAGTACCTCGCCCGTTCAGAGAATGTTCCGTGTATATTAATTTTGTAAATCACAACGACCATAGAATTGTAAGGCATAGAGTAAAACACACATTGTTCTGTAGATAATAGTTCTCCCTTAAGCTACAGTAAATTAGTGTAGTAGTTAAATTTTTTTAAGAATCTTCCTGCCAGATTCTATACAGGTTGAGGCAGGTATACAACGTCTGCAATGAACAATGAAGATATTTCCGTCCTTGAAATATGATATCATGTCCTCTGCTACTTTTCTCTCCATCATCCATTACCTTTGCTTCAAATCGCTTTCCTCTTACACCACACTTATTGTTCTCTTTCAGGAGTTTCTTCAAATTTCACAATTTCGGTTTTGGCCAGTGAAGGAATCTTTTCGAAATTACTTCAAAGGAAAACATTCTTAAAACTACAATATAAAAGCCATGCATTCAGTAAAATACGTTTGCCAATGTAGGCTTTCAGTTAACAAGTAATATAAAAAAAATTTTAAAGTCAATTCCTACTTTTTTTTTTCACTATATTGCAGAAAGTCCTTTATAAATAATTTTCATTCGTTTCTTTAAGTTTACCTGGCGCCATCTATTAGTAGATGGCGCCAGGTAAATTAATATTTGAAAAAAACTGTATTAACATCCAGTGTCATCCACTACAAGTTCAAAAAAATGTACTTGAACTTTAGTGGAGGAATAAAAAGTATTTTATGAGCAATTGAAAATTTGAACAATATATATATATATATAGGAAGAGAGTGAGCTAATAGAAGGAACTGAAAAACAAAACCAATGTTTAAACAGTTATATATCTTTATCATATGAACATATATTTATTGTGACAACGAAAATGAGCATAAGCCTATTCATTTTGTAATTTTTGGAAGAAATGTTTTTCAGTCGCTTTATAAAATGTTTCATGCTTTTAAATACCCATAATTTCTTGAAGTTCTGTTGGAAAAATTCCTACAGCTAATTTTGCTAAGTGGACACCATGTATATTTAAATAAAATATAATGTTAATGTAAAGCGTACATTTAGATCTTAATGTTCAACAACGTTACTATTAAAATCATAAAATTTACACCATCAACAAAAAAAAAAATCTTTATGAGTTTAAAAAAAGTGGTGAAGAAATTCTTCTTGTCAAAATAATTTTTCTTAGCTTAAATTTTACACAAATATTTTACAATTATATCTTTGCAGTAAATTTTTACAGGAAAAATATAATTGAATTTAAACATAAGAAAATACTTTTAACTTGTGTAGCACAGAAACATACAATAGGCATAATATTTTGTTGATCACATAATTACAATTCACCCCAATTTTTCTTTTTATAGAAAATATCTATTGCTTGATACAACAAATTCTACGCATTCACTTTAAATACAGACGTATTATTCTGTTAGAAATACTAATTCTAATGCTCATTCTATTTTGCAATTTCAATTATTCATATTTGCCATTTAAACAGAACAGAAAAAGGTCAAAACTGCTCTTGCTTAAACTCAGTAAATAATATTAAGCTTCATTCGTGAAATAATTGCATTTAAAATTAAACTTTCAGATGCTAATTTCAACTGGATCCAATTAAAACTTTGGCTTGATTCTATTGTGATGGTAAATCTCATTGATTTTAACCTTCTGTAAGAACGCTACTTATTTCAAGCTACGTAAGTATATTTTAATAGCGTATCTTGTGTACAATATTCAGCATTTAGCTTACTTTAACAAGAAAATAAATAGTTTGTTTATGCTGTTCATATTGTTTTCATAAGCATTATTAATTTACTAAATAAATGTAGTTTGCGTTAAATTTATTTAATTAATACTTGTATAATTAATTTGAATTTTACTAATATTTGCAGTTTATTTTCCTGAATAGCAATTTATTTCTAATAACTTAACTCCTAACAATACTTATTATAAAAAATATTTTTTAAAAACGGATATTAAAATAAATTCACTAAAATTTTCTTATTCCCAATATTATTCAAAACACAATCCATTACAGATATTTGATTAAACGAATACTTATTTTATAAAATTAGATTATTGGTAACAAATATGATAATAAGTATACGAAAAAATTTAAAATAATTAAAATTCATGAAACTCAAACTTCAATTCACTCAACTCATTCATGTTGCAAATTAAGTAAACAAATATGCATAAAAATTCAAATGTATAATACCGTCATTCATTTTGAAAGAAAATATTATAAATTAGATACACATGTATCTACAGTTGTGGAGATGAGTTTATCAGATGTATTTATCTTGGAAGTCTTCTAAAAAGTCATTCAGTACTTTTACACCATTTTGAAAACACGTTGATGCACTTAGTGTAAGTGGTTACTTAGTTGAATATATGTTGACCTCAACTAATTTAAAGTATTATCCTAAAATTACGTATAAGAGTACTTTGATTTCATTAATCAATAAGATAAATTCATTATGAATATTTAATAATATACCAAAAATTTCACATTTTTTCAAAACAAAAAAAAATTTAGCACAAATAAACAAACAAAATTTTTTATTTATCAGTATATTGCTGACATGTTATTCAGAAATTTCATTCATACATGTTCAAAAAATTTCTACGGCTATTGTATATATTGTGATGGTATGGATAAATTGTTTTCAGTTATTGGAATTTTTAATTTGGTTGAAAGCTATATTGATTTTAAATAAACGTATTTTCAACAAAAATTAATAAATTTTTATGGTAAGATAATTTTTAATAACAACATGCTGTTTTTAAATTTCTCATTTAAAACTATTTTAGGTTTTTTAATATTATTATTTGGTTCAAATTTTTTTTTATTTTATTTTATTATATTATTTTATTTTTTTTTTCCTTTCATATATTATTTTTTTATTAATATTTTTAATTTGCAGCTAATAAATATCTTGTAAATTTTTAATCGGTGTTTTAATATTTTCTTAATTTATGAAGCTGGATTTCTATTTTTTAAAATTTCTATACAAAACCGTACAATCCTTATAAAACTATCTATCTAAAATAACAATAAAGCGGACTTTTCACTAGAAAAAAAATTCAAAAGTGTAATTTTTTGACTTGTTTTATTTTTATATCCTTTTAACATATGAATATTAATAGAAATAAAATTTAAAAAAATCAATTTAAAATATTTTTAAGTACCAATCATTCCTATGCAAAATAAATGCAAAGGAAAGGTCTAATATAATTTTTTTTTCCCTTTGGTGGATTTTTTTATAAACTATCGAAATATATTAAACCATTATGATTTATTCATTACATTAAACTTTAATAACCATTATTTCAAAAAAAAAGATTATTTAAAAATTAAAAAAAAAAATTCAGAATTTATACATATTATTTATGACTGAAATATTTGAATATTAACATTAATGTGTTACATGTGTGTGTTTTATTGACTTCATTGGTTTATCAATCAATAGAGAGCTTATTAATGTTAATATTCAAATATTATATATATTATATATATATATATATAATATATATATATATATATATATATATATATATATATATTATATTGATAAACATGCACTGATATTTGCCGATTCGGTAATATTTTACCGGTTTATGATGAACATTACATCACAATATTCAGAATCATTTAGTTTGTTAAGTCAGTAATATTATCATATAAAACTTCAAATATTATTTTCAACACACTAATGTAAATAAATTTTATCCCTGGCAAATTCTCGTCATAATATATTGAGTACTTATATGTTTAGATTAAATGCATTTTAAAAATTGATGTTTCTAATTAAATTACGATAACTTTTAACGTATAAAAAAATAATATATTAATAAGAAGGTGAAGTTTTTCTTTAAACAGATTTGTATGAAAAAAAGTAAGACTGATTCCTATATATATATACACTCAAGAGCCAAAACATTATGACCACCTGTCAATAACTAGTTGGCCAACCTTTGGCGCGCACACAGCTTCAACCCGCCTTGGCATGGATGCCACAAGTCCTTGGTAGATGGCCGGAGACAGATTGTACTAGATGTTTAAGCAACGGTCACGCAAATCCGAGATATTGCGAATTGGTGGTCTTTGAACTCTGAGCTGCCGTCCCAGGACATCCCAAATGCGTTCTATCGGATTGGGATCCGGTAAGTTAGGCGACCAGGACATTAACTGGAATTCAGCATCATGTTCCTGGAACCACTCTAACACAATTTTAGCCTTGTGACAAGGGGCGTTGTCCTGTTGAAACATTCCATTTCCAGCTGGAAAAACAGAGGCCATATGAGGGTGCAACTGGTCTGCAATTATGTTCAGATACCCTGTAGTATTCATAGTCTGCTCTACCACAACCATGGGTCCCAGAGACGCCCAAGAGAACGTCCCCCAAAACGTAATACCGCCACCACCGGCCTGTGTATGACCTACTGTACATTGAGGGAGCAACTGTTCGCCTGGAAGACGGCGTATCCTGACACGGCCATCGGCGTAATGAATGACAAACTGTGATTCATCTGACCAGGCAACTCTCTCCCACTGATCCATGGACCAGTCACGATGCTCCTGGGCCCAGCGCAGGCGCAGTTGGCGATGACGCTTGGTCAGCAAAGGCACACGAGTGGGACGTTTGCTGCGTAGCCCCATATCCAACAGTGTCCGCTGAACAGTGTGCTCCGATACTATTCTACTTGGCCCTGCATTGTATTAGGCTGTCAACTGAGCCACTGTCTGGCTCCGGTTTTTCTTCACCATGCGAGACAATCTCCGACGACCTTTTTCTTTGATAGCGTGTGGACGTCCAACACCATGTAGTCTACTGCTGGTTTCACCGTTATTCATCCAATTTGCATAAGTACTAACAACTGTAGATCGCGAACAACCCACGAGTCGTGCAGTTTCGGAAATACTTGTTCCGAGCCTTCGAGCCATTACAATCTGCCCACTATCAACTCGCAGCCTTTCCCATCACATACAGAAGAAAGTGAAAGAATGATTCTTCAGATTCTCCAGCAGCAGTTAAATACCACTTCCACCTGATCACGTGCCTTCCACGTCATCCAGGCGAGTTCATTGCAAAATGCAGGGGTGGTCATAATGTTTTGGCTCTTGAGTGTATATATATATAATAGTTAAATCATCATATCAAGAATCTTTCTTATACTATATATAAAAATAATTAAAAAATATTATAGATTTTTTACATTCAGTATAAGCACATGAAAAGTAAATTATAAAAATAATCATTCTATTAAATAAATTACAATGATTTAGTAGAATATATATATATGGATAGATAGGTAGATAGATAGTTAATGCATTATAAGAGGAAAGAGATACAAAAATTTAAGATATATTTTTTATCATTTTGAACGTAAAAGTTTGGGAAATAATATATTTTCAAATGC
Organism: Caerostris darwini; assembly: GCA_021605075.1. Classification (NCBI taxonomy): domain Eukaryota; kingdom Metazoa; phylum Arthropoda; class Arachnida; order Araneae; family Araneidae; genus Caerostris; species Caerostris darwini. Next base: position 783,552 of record BPLQ01013462.1, on the reverse strand, counting down.
CATTAAAATGCGATTAACAAATGACATGCCAAAAGAATAAATTGTCGGACATTTCAGGTTTTCGTTATGTTAAACTTAATATGAAATACAAAAACATAACTTGAAAAAGATATTTGACAAGCCTTAAAAAGCATGTACTTTAAAAGACTTTCAACAAGCTCCTTTTTCATAAAAGAGCATATTTAAATTGCTTTTACAAGGACTGCGAGCTAAACTGTAAAATCTAGAAAAACTTCTTGGACAATTTTTGTTCCATTTGTCTTTGTAAATTCACAAAACTTTTAGGTCTAAATTTCTTTTTTAGAAATATCCTAGAAGTAAACTGAAATTCAAAGTCTCGTTTTAAAATATTTTCAATAGTTTTATTTAACTTTGCAGTGCATTTCACGACATATATTCTGTAAAAGGGTTTTACATTTTTAACAAAAAAGTGAAACGCGTAAATATTTTTAAATAAAATAGGCTTTCTTTGAACATTTAGAGAAAAACCTTTTTTGTATAAAAATTAAAAGCTACATGTTCCAGCACTTAAATATCCATATGTCATTCTAGTTTATTGCAAGAATAATATATTGCCCTTTTAATTTTGGTCGATATAATTATTCTCAGTTTCTTAATTTATTTTAAAAAGACTGCAATGGGATCAGCAGTATAGTTAAAGCAAAATACTTGAAAAAAGATCTACAAATTCTTATAAAAATTCATTTTACTTTGCTTGCTTATAAAATTTTTGTTTGTAATGGTTTAGTATCTCATGTAGGATGTCGATTTCACGCAACATTTTAGACTATCTAATAAAAAGTTAGTAAAACAAAATATTATACTGAATCTCACAACGGAATAATATTGATTTGGTGAATTTTGCGAATAATATATCTGCAAAAGGAACCTAACATTTCTTATCGTTCCTACTTCGATATTCATTAAAATATCTGTGTTATAAAAATATATGTGATTAAAATATCTCATTTATTTCTATTACAATTTCTCAAGAATAATAATGTAAAATAACTAAGATGTTTCTATGGAGGTATTTATATTCAGATCCCAAAGTATCAAAACATTTAACGAAATTGGAAGTTTTGTTCCAAAGTTCTCTTATTCGTATATTTTTTTTTCTATCTAACAGGCTTAATTACTTATTTACATTAATAAAAAATTTAAACATTAATTATTTTATTTAAACGCACTGAGTATCTAATTTAATTTAAAATAATCGTTAACATAAAAGTTTTCATAATTCTTTTAATAAATATAGTGCAGTAAGTACATTTTGTAAATATTGCAAACATAGTACAATTCTTTACATTTCTTAATTCTTTACATCTGCACGTAATAATTTTCTTGGTATTAAAATTTAATACAATTGAATTCTTTATAACCTTAATAATTGGTTATTCAAAGAATTTCAAAGAAACTACTGTTTGACTAATTTAATTTTATCCTTTATCGAAATGATGTTAAACAGAACTCAAATTTAATATACATCCTGCTTATTATAAATTTTATCAGACTCCCCAAATTTTATTTTATTATTTATTTACTAGAACATTATTGTTATTATTTCATTACGAGTTACAGTTTCGAATATATAAATGAAAAAAATATATTGTTTAAAGATGATAAGGTTAAGATAATTGAGATTACGTATATCTCCGAAAACAGCATTCCCTTAAAATAATTTAAAACCTTTTTTATTTTTCTAACGCATATAAAAAATCCATTTTATTTATATTACAATGTTATTTATTAATTGAAAACTATTTATAAAAAAGTAAATTATCACGACTTGTACTCTCTCTTACATCTGTAGCGAAGACAAAAATCCTATGTAGGAATCATCAGTGCCAAATTTATAAATTTCTAGGATATATGTCAATGATTCGGATTTACATAGCAATGCTGAGTAGGCAAAAACTGATGACCAAGTAAAAGTGTGAGAATCCGAGAGTTTTGTCAGAGACTATTCCTTTTACCCACTGACATAACGGTACTATTCATTTTACTCACTGACATAGCGTTAGCAGCAAGCCGTACGGTTTTGGTACGCTTAACTACCTCCAATCAGATGCAGGTCCATGCATAGCTTCTTTGAAAATTTTCACTAATGGTTATCTGAAATGGATTCTTTCTAAAGATTCGTCTTGAGTCGTGAACGTACAATACAATTACCTAATATGGACATTATACTGGAATGGTATAAGACAATATAAGTTCGAGTACGCGGGCTATTGGATAACATGATGGGATACCCTGACAAAAAGGATTATGCAAGAAAATGGCGTGCATCCTTACTTAATATTTGCTATTGTGGACCATTTTACTTCTATTGTACATTGATTAATAAACCTCAAGATAATTTACATGGTATCCTTTCATTTCTGGTGTTTTTATGGACACTAAAAGGAAAGCATTCCTAACTAAGCATTGCTATGTGGGTGATGACTCTCTTAAAAGTTTTTAAATTTGGAACTGAGACATCTCGTATATATCGTAATAATCTGTTCATAATTTTTTTTTTGCATAAAGCTTTTTAAACAACACATATGATTTCCAAATTAAGACATTTATGTTCGAATCAGAAGTTCTCGTGAAGATGGCGGGAATGACCATGATATATCAGTAAAAAGATAAATGCTTTCTTCAAAATGGATCTGTTCATCCATCAGGTCAAACAGATGGGAGGAGATTGAAAACCCTATATCACTCCTGGGGAAGTACTTTCGAATTTTTTCCCCTAAATTTTGGGAGTACTTGAAATCCAATCATTTTAAAACAGTTGCAAACACTACACGAATCTGACTGTTTTGACTGGTCACCATCGATGAAGATCATGACAGAAACGTATTGTATCGCATCGATGGTCAGAGTGCCTGGATGTCTGTGTGTTTTCTCCCTTACTCCACGCACGCCATAAAATGCCTCCTGTCTATCATCCATTGCCTGTTGGATGCCACTCGTAGTGTATGAGTTGCAAGTCCTACGCACCACACACACACATTCTTCCTCTACGGTTCGTGTTTTCATTAATTAAGCGTTGCTGATTTTAAGAAATCCACTGCAAATCTGATTATTAAGCAAAGAATGATTTTTAAGTAGCATGAATTTACATATGAAATTGAAAGCTTGAAGTTTCAAGTAACCTCACAAAATATAGAAACTGAGTCTACACATAAAGAGTTATTTTATTGTCATTTATTTGCTTATTTAATTTCATTTTTATTTATTTGCATATCGCTGCGATATTGGTTTTCTTTAGGCCATTCAGAGGACAACTCTAACTTTTTTGTACGCAATTGTGAGAAACCCTTAGAACGTCCACTAGGGAGCCTGGGGATCAGTTCAGACGCTTTTGCATGCTGTCACAAACTTCCCCACATCTCTTATTTCTATCAAAAGTGACTATAACAGACGCTGTCATAGAAATGAATCATATCCTTGCTAAAGTCTAGCTTATTACGTTAATACTAGACTTCAAGTTGGGCCAAAAAGGCTTTAAAACAATTTTTAGTTCATTATTTTTAGCATAAATACTGATTTTTAAAAAACGTTTTTATATTTTTAATAATTATTAAAATAAGTATCATTGAAATTATATAATTATTCAAATAGATATCAGTAGTAGTAGGAACGACTCGAATTTGAGTGAATTTGGTCATCCTCTAGATTGCTAGAGTATGATCAAATTCCCTACTTTACAAAGCGGATTATTTTGAAATTCCTTCATACTTGGTGAAGTTTGCATCAGAAAATTATGCATCTCTCCTTAGAATACCTAGTTGGAAATTTCCAGTTTTTTCCAACGTGGCATCATAAAGAAGCTTTGAAAATTGTTTGTCTCTCCTAGAAAATATTGATTCTTTGCTACCTATTTTAAATATTGTCATTAATTAATCAAAGCACACATTTATCGCCATTATAAAAAAAAATCAACAAGATTTGAGAGCATTGCCACTAATAAAGAGAGAGAGAGTATTAATAAAAAAATTGTTTTAATGCAACCAATTTCATGCCCATTAAAAAAAAATAACATTAGAATTGTATAAAATTAATTAATTTATGTGAAAGCCCTCAAAGATATGATGAGAATCATTCTTGTCTTGTAATTTTTATTAGGTAGAAAGATTTTTTTAAAACGTTAAAAATAAAACAAGAAATAAAAATAATCATCATGTTAAGAAAAACTTTTGTTGATATTGCAATTTGGTAATTAAATTCTGATTTTTATTAGTATTATAATACTTATAATTATGCAAAAAATTATAACAAAAATAATATTTTACGTTTGAAGATATTTATTTTTTTATCATTTTAATTAATTATTATATTATAGTAATTAAAAGTAATTTTATTTTTTTTAAATAAAACAGTTTAGTTCTATATGTCTAAAAATATTACAAATTTGCTGAATATTTAGAAGATATATTAAGAAGTTAATATTTTTACAGTGCTATAAAATTACAAAAAAGTACTTTTAGCTGAAAATAATGTTATATATATATATATATATATATATTATTATTATTATTATTATTATGAAGTTAGGATAATTTTATTTGTGTCCAAAATTTTAACATTCATGAAATAAAATTTTTAAACAGTAACGATTAAATAAATAAACTACATTCCTATTTTTCAGTTTTCAATTTAAATCAAATCTATATACCCTGAGGAAAAATATCATGAAAATACTAGTCCTCATACTCTTTATAAATGTCCAAGTTGTGGCTCAGGGCAACGTGCGCCGCTGGTGAGCATTAGAGCTGAGGTTTAATCCACTGGCGGCATTGCTACAGACACTGTTTCAAAAAAAGAGGAGACTCGAGAGCGTTTGTGATGTTCAGCATCCTACCTCGTTAGTCAGACTACCTGGAGGGAATGTTTTAGGCTTTCTCCCATGCGATAAGCAAATGCGGGGAGTTCTCTCTTAGAAACATCCCGGAAGGCACTGCCACTGAGCCAAATCAGACTTATACCTACTGGTGCTCTATTACAACAGAAGATACCAAATCCCTTCCATTGACGAGTATGGTTATCGTGGGATATCACCACTCTTGGGATATCCGTCCGGCTCTGTAGGACACTGAGGATTCGACAAAACACACTTTATTAAATAGCCCTTTAATTCCTAATAAATAATCCTCTAAGTCATTAAAAGTGTTTTATTTCAAAACCAAATTGCAATTTTTTTTATCTCTATTAAATGTATGAAAATAATATACGACATATAAAGTATTATAATGATTTTCAATGTGCTGAAATACTTTAGAATGATAATTTATTACTTAATATAATGTTTCCAATATTCTTAAGAATAGCACTTAATTGAATCAAGTTGTGAAACTTGGAATGATTTTGTTATATATATTATACTCAAAGAAAAATCCAAAACCATTATCTGTTTATATTTTGAAACATATCGCTATAATGCTAATGTTGACAATTTATTATTGTCTAACACTATATTAAGTGATTAATTATCAATTATTATTGTTGTTACTTAATATATTGTTTCCAATATTCTTAAGAATAATATTTAATTGAATCAAGTTGTGAAGCTGTTTTATTTGAGATATAATATATAACAGAATCATTTCAAAAGAGCAACCTAATACCATTATATGTTTAACTTTTAAAAGTTATTGCTGTAATGTTCTCGACAACTATACCATTTCGCGTGAAATTACTGCACCTCTGAAATGTAAAGAAAATGTCTCGAAATATCTTTCAGAAAATGAAATAAGTTATTGAAACATAGTCGAATCGAATATGAGACTAAAACAATAAATAATTGACAATTTATTATTGTCTAACACTACATTAAGTGATTAATTATCAATTATTATTGTTTAATTAATATTATTGCTACATAATACATTGTTTCCAATATTCTTAAGAATAACACTTAATTGAATCAAGTTTTGAAACTGTTTTATTTGAAATATAATATATACAATAGAATCATTTCAAAAGAGCTACCAAAAATGTTGTTAATTATCTGTGCATCTTTTGTAAGCTATTGCTATAAATTATAGTTCGACGGAAGGAAGTCATGTTCTCGACAACTAAATCGTGTAAAATTACTGCATCTCTGAAATGTTAAGAAAATGTCCCGAAATGCTTTGCAGAAAATGAAATAAGCTATTGGGACATAGTTCGAATCGAATCCGAGACTGAAGTCTTTAAAGATTCACGACTACAATTCCTGAAATAAAAGACACTCATCGGAATAAAATAAAAGTCCGACTTCTCCGGTCGACTAAGTGTTCCGTGAAAAGAGAATTCTCAAGATTCAGACAGAATATCTAATGAATGCCTTCGCCTTTTAAGTAACTGAAAGTGCAGAGTAGCACTATGAATTATTCAATGAAAGAACGGGGAAGATACTTTTTTAGAAATAAGAGTTCTTATGGAGAGACCAATTTTGATTACAGACTTATTTAGGTTCACCACTATTTGAAGGTGGAAAAAGAATAGCAATGGATTATCTTTTAGATTTTGAAGTCTGCGACATTTTTTTGTAATTCTGGTTTCCCTGTAGAAGATGGTAGAAGATAAATTTTAACGAAATGTTAAGAGAATTAAGTTTAAAATTTTAAGACTTTGCTGTTGGATTTCATTTATTTAAAAAATTTTTTCCAAATGTTGAACTTATGTTATGGAAGCTCTGTTGCATTTTTTTTCTCACGAGAAGAGTTTTGGCATTTCATAAGCTATTAAGAAATAGTGGAATCGAATCTGAGACTAAAATCTTTAAAGATTCATGAATACAATTTCTAAAACAATAAATAATTGACATGCAATAATAAACTGTCAATTATGTTATTGCAATGTTATGTTATGTTACAATAATTATTGTACGTTATATTAAGTAATTAATTATCAATTATTAGTTTTTGATTATTATTATTGTTACTTAATATAATGCTTCCAATATTCTTAAAAATAACACATACTTAGTTGAATCAAGTTTTGAAACTGTTTTATTTGAGATGTAATATATATAGCAGAATCGTTTCAAAATTGCAACCAAATATCATTATCTGTTTATCTCTTTTAAGATATTGCTATAATGTTCTCGACAGCGTGTGTAATTACTGCATCTCTGAAATGCAAAGAGAATATCTCGAAATGTCTTTCAGAAAATGAAATAAGATATTGTGACATAGCTCGAATAGAATCTCAGACTAAAATCTTTAATGATTCACGAAAACAATTTTTTATTTTCTAACACTATATTAAGTAATTAATTATCAATTATTATTATTGTTGTTACTTAATAGAATGTTTCCAATATTCTTAAGAATAGCACTTAATTGAATCAAGTTTTATTTGAAAGATAATATATATAACAATCTTTCCAAAACGGCAACCAAAAACCATTATCTGTGTATCTTTTGAAACTTATTGATATAATGCTCTTGACAACTAAATCATTTCGTGGGAAATTACTGCAGCTCTAAAATGCAAAGAAAATGTCTTTCAGAAAATGAAATATAACGTTAATATAACGTTTCCAATATTCTTAAGAATGACACTTAATTGAATCCAGTTTTGAAACTGATATCTTTGCGCTATAATGTATTCCAGAAAACTGATATCTTTGCGCTATAATGTATTCCAGAAAACATTCTCTTATAGAGAACCGTTTTAACAAACAGCAGTTCAAAATAATATTTCTTCAGAAAAATTGTCAACTTATCTGGGATTTTTTTTTAATTTTTTATTACTGCTGTCTGTCTCGGCCTATACTAGACCTATCATAGCTTCTAGAAGATGCCTAGTTTTAGGTTCATGCGAACACTTTAAATTTTATTTACAAACATTATATATACATAATTCTATTTACAAAGAATGAAAATTAATGATACAAATTAGATACACAAGTGCAGTTCTCTCTCGGAGATTTTCAGAGTTTTCGTGTCTACGACGAATTCAAACACCTGGTTAGCGGCAGACCTTAAGTATCACATGGCGTGATTCACGGACAGGGACTGACTTTGTAAACAGGCTGAAACTCCTGCCTGCTTAGTCACTTCGGAGAAAAATAAGTACTTCTGATCGACTTGCCGCAGAACTCTCTATTCTTCACCAAACCCTATTAAGACAATCCGTCAAGCGGATAAGTTAGCTTCCGTCACTTCTGATTGGAGTAATTTCTCAACTCGTGGTCTATCCTCAATCACGATAAACAACCCATAATATATGTATCCTATGCAATCTATAGTTGTTTCTTTGTGAAGGCCACACAAACATTCGCTAATATCCTCATTATACATCACACCAAATATTTGTTAGCAGATTTGAGTGACAGGTTGTTCTCATTAGTACAAAACTCTAATTGCAGGTTATAGAACTACCCATGATAAAGCTTGTCTACTGTCAAATTTGAGTGACGGGTTTCTTATATATTTGTCAAATAACATACATTTCTCTCTCCTGGGAATGAAATGCCAAAACTCTTTTCGAGAGAAAATAAATGGTACAAAGTTTACATAATGTAAATTCAACATTTGAAAAAAAAATATTTTTAAATAAATGAAATTCAACAGCAAAGCCTTAGAATTTTTTAACTTAATTCTCTTAGGATTTCGTTAAAATTTATCTTTTACTATTTTCGAGAGAGAAACCACAATAATAAAAAAAAAGTTGCAGACTTCTAAATCTTAAAGATAATCCATTGCTATTAGTTTTCCATCTTCAAATGGTGGTGAACCTAAATAAGTCTGTAAACAAATTGGCCTCTCCGTAAGAACTCTATTTCTAAAAAATGTATCTTCGCTGTTCTTTCATTGAATAATTCATAGTGCTACTCTGCACTTTCAGTTACTTAAAAGACGGAAGCATTCATTAGATATTCTGTCTGGATCTTGAGAATTCTCTTTTCACGGTACACTGAGTCGACCGGAGAAGTCGGGATTTTATTTTACTGCGATGAGTGTCTTTTGTTTCAGAAATTGTATTCGTGAAGAATCTTTAAAGATTTCTGTCTCGGATTCGATTCGCCCATGTCCCAATAGCTTA